>CAEGAF010192942.1:0-64870 GCA_903067075.1 Micropoecilia bifurca | reverse complement strand
CACACACACACACACACACACACACACACACACACACACACACACACACACACACACACACACACACACACACACAAAACCTGGAGCTCCAAAAGGAACTAAGTTTGGATCTTTAGCTTATTTAACTGCTTTGTCTGTGGGCTACATACACTGCAACCTTGTTTATGAGGGAACGGGATTCACAATCCCCCTAACTATGTCCAACAAACAGCTTCCTATCTCTGATACTGGAAGCCAGTATCAGAGATAGGCAGTGGCAGCTGTGTTTTCGATCGAGTAGATAAGAAAGCCACTTGGCCTGGAGAAAGCGAGGGATGTCTCTGTCACTGTGATGAAGGAGGAGCAGAAAACTGGGGAAGCAGAACTCATCAGGTTCTCTCTGGAAAGCCCTGTTCAAGCCCGCTGTGATGCAGTAATTGGTGCCTCGATGATATTTTGTGATTAGCACACCAGTTATGACATAAAACAAACATTCAGGTTTATACACAAAAACACTAGAATAGAGACCATCAGTTAATTGAGTTGAAGCTATAAAGAGCGAAGGATCTATCTTCCCCTTTCTGTTTCATCCTGTGCTACTCATTAGGAATGCAGCTGCTATTCAGGATCTTCAGCAAGAGAGCGGATGGATTCTTTTTCTTTTCAAAAGAACCAGGGCTTTCCTTCCTTTACTTGCACAGGATTCATAAAGGCTCCACCCTTTATGTTCTGCAGCTGAGAACCCTTTTGAGGGGCCCTGATGGGGGGAATCGGAGTGTTCATAAAGTTTTCCTCAACCAGAAATGCAAGAACAAGCCCTTCTCTACTTCTCTCGTTCTCTTCAAACCCCATCTAACAACATCTGCACCTTATTGGTCCTACATGGAGCGGGTGTGGGGAAGCCAGAGGTGGGTCAACCTTCTCTTCTATGTTTAGTCTAGAACCCTCTTTTGAGGGATTAGCCCACATCCTGTTACTTGGCTGGAAGCAGGCAGGAGAGCAGAGGAACCATTGATCCTCCATCATTGTACCATCTGTCTCAGAATGCCTTTTGGGATTATTGATTCCCTCCAGCAGCTCTTCTGCAAGGATTCATCCAAACCGGAGGAGCATTCAAATGCAACTTGCATACATCACCCGTTATTCTATAATGATGTCTACATTGTAATTCCGATGCTTGTTGTTGTTGACAGCAAGCAGCAATAAATCCCTCCCTTTATGGACTATTTGATTATCCACATCAACTTAATGTAGCTTGATCACAGGCTTTTCAAAACAACAAGCATCTTGTTGTTCACAACATAAAATGTGTGTTGAGCATCAACATGCATCAGAGCCCATTGCATGACTTATTTGCTAATTTGACAAACACTAAAGGATCAGCCATGTATTGGGTCACTACATTGTAGTTTTTCCGCTATCTCGTCTTTTCTGGTCAGCTCAATTTCTGGGCAGCAGAGACAATATTTCACAAAAACATGCTAGATAACATGATACTCTCATGTAACTGCAGAACAATGACTTATTATTTTCAGTTTTGGATGTGGGCTTTTTGCATTTAATTACAGGCATAAATCTAAAACGGTTTACATGTGAGTCAAAGATTTTAATCTATGATAAATCCATATAACAAGGTAAAATGATATGCGATGTGGGAATCAAGAGAACGAGCTCAAGTTTTTGCTATATTTTTGCAAAAATAAAGAAACCCTTTTTTTTTTTTTTTTTTTTTCACGATTCACAACCGGTTCCTTAACTGGTTCCAGTCCAGGTTTGACCAGGACTGGATTGTGTCTTTTGTCATTGGGATCATCTTAAAATGACACAAGCAAAGACTTGAAAATTATTCAATTTATCAAACTAAATGTTTCATAGTTTTCAAAATTTTTGAAATGATCCAAGTCAGGATAATTCACATCATTTATATGTTTAACAAGACATCATCAAAAGTGAAGCAATCTGTTGAATTTGTACACAGAGGTTGCTAACTTTAAAGTTGCTAGCAGCTAATAGGTGAAGTTATTTGCAGCGTACCCAAACTGCTGCTCCATGGATGACTAAAATATAGTAGAGATTTCTAAAAAATGCCAAGGCAAATGAAGACCTACTTCCTGTCTTAGTTCAAAATTAGAATCTCAAACATAGATGTGAGGTTTCAAGTGTCTAGTTTAAAGTTAATAATAATATCTATCACTTTACCAGTAACTTGCTGCCAGTAGTTTGATATCTCTACTTGTTGCTCTTAATTTGAAAAGCTACATTAGCGATTTTAACTGAAATCAACAAATTTTTTACCCCATATTTGTTTTGTTGCTATAATTTTCACCAGCAGCTCCACCTAGTGAGGACATTTGAATTGTTTCCATTCTATTTTTAGCCGGATCTCATGAGAACCAGAATATGAGAAACCAGGGTGCATTTGGCTGTATGTCACGCTCACTCAGAGTTCATTCGAAATGCCAGTTGGGTGTCTGAAGTGAGATCTGTCCGTTACTGACCCACGGGTTCTTCAGTTGCACTGACGAGGCCCCAGCTCTTCATTAGAATGCTGCTCTTTAGCTCACAACACACAGACCCTGCTGTAACCAGCGGGAAGAATAAAAGCGAATGGTCGAGAAGGATGGAGGGAAAGTCCAAACCACTGTAAGCTGATCAGCCTTTGCTGCCCCCCCCTCCGAATAGCGGCCTCAACTCCAGCCAAAACTCTGCAGACAAACAAACATCGTGCTGACCTGTGGCAGGAGTTCAGCCAAACCAGAAAAAGAACCTCACAAAAAGCGTTAACAAGTTTCTGGTATTTCCAGCTCTACAGTCGCTCCATTATGACAGCAAATACAATTTTTTTTTCTTTTTACAAATGAAGCACTTAGACTGTTCTCTAACTGTCATATGCCATTAAAGATGCGGGCTCGTCATTGTGTCCCACATGGCTTCGTAATCTCCAGATATGTGCTGAGCGCGCTCTCAGAGGAGTGAACAGCGAAGTGATGCGCCTCTTTTCGCATTCCATGAGGCTTTATTGAGCCGTCTAACAAACCTCTGCTGTTCGCTGCCGGGGCTTCACGAAAATACCACCGCAACCTCCCTCGTTTGGAACTTGTTTAGGATGAGCAACGGGGCTGTGAAGTGGAGTGCGCTGCCACACTGGTCTGTGCCAGCCAGGTCTCCGAATACAGAGGGACAGGTGCCAGCCATCCGCGGAAGGTGCTGGGCTTAGCACTCGTGCTGGATTGGACTGCGTACAACCTTGGCCCCGTAGCGTCTGCTTTAAGAGCTGCCAGCATCCTGGTGCTCCAGCCAAGCAAGCTTTTAGTTTAGTAATAGAACATGGTGTTGGTGTAGTCTTCTTTTTTTTTTCTTTGAAAAGGAGATGGTGGAAAGACAGGAAGAAGAGGTTGTAGAAGAATTAATTTACATTTCAGTTGTAATAACTCTTCATTTCTGCTGTAATGATTCCTTGCTTGATTAGTGGAAGTCACACCCAATCGTATTCAAACCCAACAACGAGAGAGAGTAATAGTTGCGTTTCTTTTTGCCATACGAGAGTTCATTCTAGGGGATATATTGGATATATTGGATGCGTAGAGGTTTTAATTACACTTTTGCCTCTTTGATGAACTTTTAACCTGATATTGTCAGATAGGGAAACTAAGCTATTGAATTACCAAAGCTCATTGTTTCCCATCATTTTTATGGTGTATATGTCAAAAAAGACAGCAGCAAAAGAAAAAATCCCCTTTAGCCTCTGGAGTTCTGTCAGCATGTCTTTGTAGACTGAAAAAAAAGACACTTGTGGAGATATAAACTTGAAATGTGTTGTTTCTGAATCATACCCAGGTCCGTCACACTCCATGTTTTCTTAACTGAACAAGACTGGACCTCACCGTAACACTCCAAGAGGTATTTATTTCCCTGTGGCTCTTTTAGGTTGCTGTTGGTTACCAAGCCGCTTTCCCAGGTTCTTTAGAGATTAAAGGAGGGGGGCTCAGTTTAACAACATCATTGGTGTGCAGTGTTTTTCCTTTGTTTTTTTCATTTGTTCTTATTTGTTGTACCTCCCCAAACTTGGGATGTGTCGAAAAACGTGCCATAAACCCGGCAAAGTCTCTGGAGTTAAGCAAATAAAGCCTGTTGACACAGACCTCCTACAGTTCTTGAATTCTTTCCATCATATTCTGGTACAGTTGAGAAAGGCCTAATCCAATCAAAACCATCCTCTGCCTGTTTTGTGCTCAGCCTCTTTTGAACGTGACTCTGCGTCCAGCTGCAGTCTGTGTTTTTCCGGCTTCAACGGAGCACGCAGCGGTGAAGGAGGTGGGCGAAGGTTTTGGTGGGGGAGGGCGGAGGTGGGTGGTTTTGGGGTCATGAGCGGCTACATTCCAGACTCGCGTTGTCAGATGGGAACACTTTAGAACTGAAGCATTCCAGCTCCCAGCTTTAACTCACCTCCGCTGTTTTCCACGTACCGCTTCTCCTCGGCCCTGAAACGCTGTGGCTAATTGTGACTGTCGGCGACAGGTCAGAGGAACGCTGATCGATGTCCCTCGTCGTGCAGCGCTCAGTCGTTGCTTATTGGCAATCCACAAGTCACGATGGACCCTCCATCTGAGCGCGAACCCTTCCCCTGACCCGCCGTGTTGTCACGTTGCTCGTGTTGTGACTTTGACACGGCCTTGTTAAAATCTTTTACTGCTAATGGTGATGAAAGCATTGTGCGAGATGAGTGCTTTACTGCCTGCGGTAATTGCCCACCGAGATCTCAGATCCTCACAAAGAAGATAAGGGTCACGTAGCGGTTTGGGGGAGAAGCTGTAATTAAAATGTATTAAAACGTGTGTGTCACTGCTGGCAAGTCAGAAACCTGCTTGTCCAAATTCCAAAATCAGCCCATTTTAGCTGTCAGGTGTCAACAGAGAAACTAGATTATCAAACAGATTTGAAAAGCTTCCCTGCACATTAACAAGTTAATGCAAACGCTTTACTGCCAAGCTGAATGTTAATTTTGTATTATTGCTAATTTTCTGTTCCCAAACTCCTTTTTTTTATGAATTTCAGATTTATTGGGATTTTATGCAATAAACCAGCTAAAGGAAAGATGTAATTTTAATCAGGAGAGAAATGATGGATGGTTTTATAAAAGTGTGTTTTGTAGCTTTATTTAACCCTCTCGACTCAGTACTTTGTTGAACCACTTTGGTATCAAGAGGCAGAAATTTTTGCCTGATTTTTTAAATTTTTAACAAATCAGCTAAAGATCAGTTGGACTCGATCACAGCATCTGCCACCGATTCCCAGTTGGATTTGGGTCTGAACTTTAATCGGGCCATTCTAACACATGGATATGCTTTGATCTAAATCATTCTTCAAGGTTTTTTTCCCCAGAATTTCCTTCTTCTGGTTTTCTTTAAGCATAGTTTTCTTCTGGCAACTCTTCCATAATGAATGGATGGCTGAATTGTTGTTCTACTATAATTTTTCTGACATTTTTCTGCTTCTAAAATGGACGTTTTTACAATTTTCTAGAAAATTTTAAAGATGTTTTGGTGTGAATTTACTCTGTTTTTGTTCTCACTACAATGGCTCTAATGCGCTGTTGTGAGAACAAACGTGGAACATAAGTTTTCCTCACTCATCAGATTTATATAAAAAAAAACAGTTTTCCTTCACTATGTTGGTTTATCACAAAAAATACCAAAAATACACTGGATTTTGGATGGTTATGACACAAAATGCAAAAAACAATTTTCCTAAAGCCTTTGGACTTAATCAATTTTTTAAAATTATTATTTTTTATTTTTGCATTTCCATAGCAATACTGATGTACCAAATTCAAATAGCTGTTTATAAAAAAAATCAAATTAATTGAACTCGATTCAATATTCTTTTTTTTTTATTTCAAAGGGAAATTCGGTCATCCAAGTATTCTCTTAGTCTTAGATGGTGATGCTGTGTTGCAAGAACGATCTTCAGTAGCAGTCAGTTGAAAGAGACCTCTCACTGTTGCTCTATGACAGTCTCATAATCTCATTTGCTTTTACCGCTCCTCTTTAACGTCTACTTGAATGGTTAGAAAAAGGGGCCGAAAGGCGTTGGAGTTGAGAACATGATTCTTGCCCGTTACGAAGTTTGAACTTTGTCTTTTTCTCTCTGCTGTTACTTCTCTGTATTTCTAACTCTTCTGGGATTTAGGTTCATTTTCAGGTGTCATCTGATCTTTAGACATGCTAATCAACTTCTCCTATTTGTAAAATAAATAATAATAATAATAATGATAATAATAATAATGTTGCCATGATTATGCGTAAAAAATGGGCTTAAATAGAAAAATAAGATAAATCACAAGGAAATGTCTTCCATTTTTCCAACCAACCTTTCTGGAATGGGGTCACTGAATCTTTGATACTGCTTTCAAAGGGAAGTTTATTGTGTCCTCCTGCCATGCCATGCTGTGGTGTGGAAATTACAGTGGGAACGTGCACAGAGGCCAACCTGAAATGACAGTTCCCTTCACCCATTCTGTAAAATCAGAGGTTTGCAGGCGGTGGGGCTGGCATGATGTCTCTCGTGCGCCGAGCCGCCAACGCCACAAGCTGCTGCCGCCACCGCTGTTCTCTGTGGCAAAGCAGGCCTCTTGTTTTGTTCCCCTCCAACAAACCTTATTAACTTCTCCTCTAGGCCAAACTCTTCTTCTTGCTTTGAATCCTTCTTATTTCCAGAATGCGTGCGCTCCTTCAAATTGTGGATATCTGAATGTCACTTCACTGCACATGATCACTCAGAGGTTTATGTAGAAGTCAGACTTGAGCAGGTTTTGAAGGCTTTCAGGCTGCAGAGCCTGGAGCGACTTCCTGCTGCAGACATCACCTCTCCAGGGAGAAGCTGATAACTGCAGGATGGTGCTTAAAACTTGCCTTATTTTCATGATATTTGCAATTGAGCGACTCCGTTTGCATGCAGTGAATGCTGTTACAGGGTGCTGCTGCTACGTAGAAAATCCTGTATATATTTGGAAGCATTTGTGAACTTTGCGAGCAGCGGCACTGCAGTATTGTGCAACGAGTTAGTGAAGTGGGTCACCCCCTCTTCCGTAGTGCTGAAACTCCTATTTTTCTCTCATAGGAGGATGGTTAGGCCAGGAGAAATTTTGCACAAGAGGGTTTTATCAGGACTTTGACTTCACCCATTTTTGTCCGACTGGAATATGTATGAGCTTAAAAAGACTGTAGTATAGCAGGTTTGTTGAATAATAGCTTTATTATGAGTTGGTCATGAAATTCTAGATCTATTTTTACCTTCAAAAGCTGGATATGGCTGCTAGATCAGCTGTTGTCACAAGTCAGTCATAGGGTGCCTTCACACCAATCCTGATTTCTCTGCTATCATTGACCAAACTCTCTGGTTGTTTGCCTAGAAAGTCCAGTTTGTTTGTTGATGTGTGAACGGACAACTTTGATGAACTCTGATGTGGATCAAAGAAGTGAACTCTAGACCGCCCAAAAACCGTGGTCTCGATTTGGTCGAAGGGAAATCTGGTGTGGTTCAAATGCATATGTGAATACCAAGTGGACCACACTACTCCAAAAGCAGGAAGGGGACTATATTGCAGAGCATTCTGGATAAACACAACCAAGACAAACACGCTAAAATGAGAATTGGCTTGTGGTATTTAATTGAAGACGGAAGACAAATCCTACAACCACTAAAATATCACTGTATTTTTGCTTATAATTTGTGAAGAAGGAAGTTGCGCTCGATATTTGCTTCAGATATTTTTATTTCATTTCCTTCAGTAAACCTTGGTGCAGCGCCACCATTGGCGAGTTGCAAACAGCTGAAACACAAGCTGAAAATGTTATAAATGTTGCAATTTTGGGCCCCAATCGAACTGAGTCTACCGTACTATCAGGTGAGAAAACGCCCTAATTTGCTGGAGTGCAGCCATCCCTCTCAGTGGAGCCAGATCAATATTTTTGGGTCCGATCCACCAGAAGCCAGATGTAGAGCAGTTTTCAATACCTTACTGAAACTTGCGGTTTGTTTCCACTGCGATTTTTCTTGCTCTTGGCTCGCGGTTACAACTCGGCTGTGCTGACTGATGAGTGTTTGGCTGCTCATGGATCTTTCTGTCGTCCCTGGCAGGCGGAGCTGCCTTAATTGTTGCATGCCTCTGGAACGTGCCTCGCTAATAGAGCTGCTGGAGTTCCAATCAGTCAGCGCTGCGTTCTATCTCCTTCTTTTAATATCCCCGTCTCCAACAAGCCGAGATGCCGCGATGATACAACGGAAACGATCGCCACACAGGAGGTTGTGGCCCCCAAAGACACAATATCTCTTTTCCAAGCCTCTCAGACTGTCTGCTGTGAAACCAGGATCCAGCAGTAATGATGATGTTATAGTAATATCTGTTTGTGGGTGTCACTATGCTGGTTTTGTGCTTGAATAGTAACAAATTTGATGAAATATGACAACCAGTGAGTCATACAAGTGCAGATGCTAATTTCTCAGTCTGTGGCAGCCTACAGTCATTCAGAGTGAAGGAGCAGGGAATCTTTTTAAATCTCACTCCTGAGAAAACGCCAATAGAGGGCTTTGTTCTGTTGACGCCGTCACTGAACTCCAGGAAAGCAGCTCAACCGGGGCCGGTAATTCACTTGGACATGGCTAAGCACTCACACAGGTGAAAGGTCATTCTTCAATGTCGGACATGGAGAGGTTTTCTATAATACCTCAAAGATTTGCATAATGTGAGCTCCATCCTTGTTCCTGGAGTTGTGAACTAAAGTGCCACTGTCCATTGAAAGATTCCAGAGGATGAATCATGGGGATATTCCCACCAGTCTGTGGAGGTAATTTGGTAAACCAGAACAGTTTTCTCAGCTGAGTCATGATCCATGTGACAAGCTCCCCTCTATCTGTCTTTGTCTACCTTCCCCAATGTTGTCAAAAATCCAGTCCGCTTCTAATCAGTTAATGATTTATACAGTCCGACCTTTTTTTTTTTTGCGCCATTATGAGATTACCGCAAAATGAACAGGTCCCAACATTTGTTTTGCGCTGATTCATAATTGTGAGTTTTTTCACAAATTTTCTGCAAAAATGGTCAAAAACATTAGGTTTAAGTGACTATCACTCACCTGCAGGTGACAGTATTTCTTACGTCTGCTACATTGCTGCCTCAGCCTTACTTGAAGTCAGGTGATATTCCTTGATCAATATGGCAAGTAGCAAAACTCGAGCTGTTTACGTTCTTTAAAGACTGAATATGTCCAATATATCTGTTTGTTTTTTTCTCATTTTTCTTTTGTGTAGATATTGCAAAGGGCTTAATGACAAATAAAATAGATATTTAAATAGTAGCATCCATAATATCAGTGATCTTGATTTTTTTAAAAAAAATCACAAAACAATCTTGAAATATTAGAGGTAATAATAACACCAAGTGGTACAAGATTTTCCCAACAAGTTTTCAGTCAGATGAAGGTTGAAAAATTGTAAGATTTTTTTTTTAAGGATTTGTGTTCTGTATTCACAGTAATCGCACGGAATGAGCAGAAAACGAATGACGGATGCTTGAAGCAGAGGTTTCAAGCTTGGGAATTGAACCCCAAACAACTATGTCAAAGGCCAACAACTTCTGCTTCACTGCAACACAGTCTGTAAGAAAACATTGTTATTGGATGCGCATTGGCCGTTTGCTCTGACTGCTCCAACGGAGAGCAATACTTAGGTGGTTTCAGGTCATTTTCTTTCTTTTTTATTTTGGATTCTTGCGGGTTTTTTTCCTGACTTTTGTGGGTACAAGAAGAGGCTGACCTGCCACAACAGGCCTTCGGTTTGTTCCTGCCTTTGATTTGACCTTGAGTGAATTAACTTGGAGCAGGAAACAGGCTAAATGTATGATAGCAATGTTGCTGTGTTTTATCATTTTGAGGCTCAGTCTGTTTTTGAATATTTTGGATATAAAAACATTGAGAACCTTTTAGAAATGTCAAACCTAGGGTAAACATCTGTATTCTCTACAAGGAATATAAGCTTGAGATCAGAGCTGGAGGATATATATTAGTATTGCTGAAAATTGCAATGACAACACAGATAAGAAATTCACATTCTTTCGACTCCTTTCTTGCCATTACACAATCTCCCAGCCATTCTCCAGGAGCTTTAGGAACTCGGCAGCTAGAAATCAGGTGGAAGCATTTTGAGTAGCTGGAGAATGTGTCCATTTGGTCAAGAATATGATCCATAAGCACAGAATTTGAAATGAAGGAAAGACTATCCGTCCATAGTCTATACCTGCCAAATGTCTATTGCCAACAGTCATTGGGCTAGGGACAAGTTGCCACCCTCAAAGAGCAACACAAAGACAAGCAACTACACATGCACTCAGACCTAAGATGAAGTTAGAGTCCCGTTAACCTAACAGTAAAGTTTTTGGACTATAGGAGGAAGTTGGAGTACCCAGAAAGAACCGGGAGGATACAAAATCCATATAGAAAGACCCCAGGATGGGATTCAAAACCAACACCTTCTCATCACAAGGTAACAGTGCTGCGAACTTGTGCCACTGTGCAGCCCACAAAAAGGCAAGAAAGCAATATTTTTAAAGCTTAAAGAAATCGGAATTGGCTAGAGTGAACATTGGCAGGTTACTGAAATCGGAAACCTCTAGTCAGTGAATCTCTAAACTAAACAGTTGGTCTTTTTCTGTCCCTTAATCTTTTTAAGTTTTGGAAGAAGTGATGAAACCCTTGGCGTTGAAATCGAACCCCCTGACAGGCGGAGATGCGAGCACCTTGTCACCATATGGGGTTTGAAATTCCTCAGAGCTCTGCAGCATGCTACTAACCTCACGGCCTTGTTGATTTTTCAGCCTTCTCTCTACGTGGTCTTTTTCTTTTCCTCCGCGACGTAAAACCTGTGTGTCCTGAAACTCACATGGTCGTCACTGAAGATCCACAGCGTCCATGTCGTAAAGTCAGGCAGTGTAGTGTGAGATCCAATAGCTTTATTCCTGTGATCAATGAAGCAGCCCAGTAGCTCTGCTATTGTTCATGGAGGTCCGGTGCCGACTTGCTAAACGGCTTCTAGTGATTCACAGCCGTCTGCTTCCCAGACTGACTGATGGCACTGTGCCCAGCTAGCAAAAATATATTTGAATAAGAATGAACCACATTAATAATCAGTTTCATGTTGCACATTTTTAGTTGATTCAGTTTCATTTAGTTTGTATGACTTTGTGAGTTGACAGTTTATATTGTAATTTCCCCCCCCCCTTTTTGGGTGAAAATAGCAGTTTTTGTTTTCCCCTCAGACAGACAGACATCTTCAGTTGTACAAGTGAGAATCCACAGTTTGGATGACACAGCGTCACACTCGCTGTGAGATGTTATTTGTGTGGGCATCGGATCCAGAAGATATAGTCCCTGCTGTTATTTTTGAAGCTTGAAGGGTGTGTAGAGGAAGGGGGGCCTGGGGGGAGGTGGTGGTGGGTCTGCTGGCAAAGCAACATGCATTTTTTATCAACTTATTTTTTTATTTTATTTTTGAACAGGCTGTAGAAGTAGATGGAAGTGTGTTGCGTGATGTTTCTCTCTGCATCCCTCGGTGATAATCTGAAACAGGCCGTTCCCCGTTTCATACATTCCACAGGTTTAGCCGAGGTCCTCAGATATCCTCTGTGTTTAGACTTTGTTCACCGATTTAGCTGCGGAGAAAAAAAAAAAAAGTTGTTTTCACCATTTTGAGATATTGCCTGGCTTTTTCTTGAGGCCCTCGGAATAATAGGTTTTGGTCTGCGGATTCCAGCCCCGTGTCTCCCCCCCCTGCCTTTCTCGTTGGGCCATTTGCTGAGGCCCCACTGGGGCAGACAACAATGGAGTTCATATGAAATATTCACCATGACTGGGGCATTCCAGCAAGCAGTTGATCTGTTGATCGCAGCATTTTAGTGGTGGGATAAGAATCTGCTATGATTGAGGGGGAAAACACATCTACGCATGCTGCAAGGGGCTGAAAATAAGATTTAGTGTTTGTTTTCTTATTGCACAAGGTCTGTTGTCTTTTCTGAATGTGTGGTAGGCCATATCCGTGCTGGCTGCCGCCTTCAGATGCTCAACTTGGAGAGGAGCTTGGACTACATTCACACAAGTAAATGCGACCCACACCCATCAAATCAAACACAAATTCTTCTTTTTTGTTGATAGGCAACCTATATCTGACTTTTCTCAACAGTCTGAGCAGAACTATTCTGATGTTCTCACCTCCAAAATATCTGATCCGTGCCATCGGTGCTATGTGGTTCTAATTCAGATCCATATCCAACAGTTTTCAAAGCGTCTGAATCGTAATGTTGCATTTTATCTGACTTTTATGTCGTTGGTCTGAGATGTGCCTCATGTTTCTGCACCAGAAAAAGCCAGACACTGTAATACTAATTTATGAAATAGTAAATAGTACATTTATCTGTAAACTGCACCAAAGCATCACCATTCACCTACAGTGACAAGCTAGACAAGGGTAGTGTTAGTCACAGAACCAGACAGGAGGCCCATGGTTATTCTGGAAGGGTTGCAGACATAACCACTTACTGTCCCTAGGCCTGTCACAGTAACAATTTTTGCTGTACAATAAATTGTTCCAGAAGCTTTTGCGAGAAACAATAATGTTGTTTTAAGACGATTTCCAGGTCATATAATGTTAAAACAGAAATGGAAATGATTGAGTTTGTTTAAATTTATCATACAATAAATTGATTCATTGCATATTGTGACAGGCAAAAGTAAGCCTTTGGCAAATTTGGCCTTTATGCCAAAGTTGGTAGAAGTCTTGAAGTCTATCGACAAAGTCCAGACCTAAAGAGAAAAGGTAAAGGGGGGGGGGAATGGCTGCAGCTGAAATTCAGCATTGTTTTTGTTTTTATTCATATTATTATTTTGTGTGCTTTCTGCCAATTTTATAATTGTCCTATTTTACTAAGCTTTATTTTATTTTCTGTTTTATAATTTATCTGCCTGTCATATTGTTTGTTGTGAAGCATTTTGGTCAGCTGAGGTTGTTATAAATGTGCCATATAAATAAACTGGGCTGATTGTTGATAGATGGAGTTAAATAGGTTCTCAGTTTAACACGATGATCCAAAGTATTCAGCCAGAGATACCACAGCATCTTAGAATGGCTCAGTCAAAGTCCAGACCTAAATAATTCTTTTGCTTCTAAATCTTTCACATGAAATCATTGTGAAAATACACTGACGTTTCCTGTTGTTTGAGTTCAAACGAGTACAAATACTTTTCCAAATCTGCCATCTCTCATGCTCGTCACACGCTGCCATATTGTTAGCACCTCTAGACCAGCGGCGTGAGGGGTTTTATGTACGCTCTGCACCGGGCGGCAGACCACCTCTGTGTACGAAGGCCCACATTCATGCTGAGGCAGGAAAGAGAAGGACAATGCTGCGGCCACAAAAGGGACTGGATATTAGCAAGTATTATGGGTAATGCTGTTGGTGTTGGTCCAGCTCTTCCATTCAGTTTCCTACGCAGTGCTTTTGTAACCTCTGCAATCTTCTGTGAAAAGCTGACGAAGACCTTTTGGGGAAAAAAGAAAGAAAGAAAAAACCCCCAAACTTGCATATCTGCCTCTTTTTCTCACAATGTAAAAGCTGACAGAAAACAAAAAGAAAGCTCTGTGGTTACATTCTCCCAATGAAAGATTTGCTTTCGATTGTGTGCCTGCTTTTTTTTCCCTCTCTCTCTCTTCATACAGCTCTTTGTCATGGAGGATTACAGTAGAAGACTGTCACTGTCCAGTATTCTTTTTCCCCCCCTAAACTCAAGAATAAAAGTTGTGTGTGTGTGTGTGTGTGTGTGTGTGTGTGTGTGTGTGTGTGTGTGTGTGTGTGTGTGTGTGTGTGTGTGTGTGTAACTTTGTTGTGCTGTGCCTCAGTGCATGTTCCAGTAGACTTACTGTTTGGCTGCTACTGGGAAAATATGCTCCATTACAGAGCATGGATGTTTAAAACAATATATTTAGACCTTTATTAAACATTGAGCAGGCGGCCTATCCTTTGCGACCACAGCTTATAAAAATTTTCTTCTAATAACGGTTAAAACTCTTGTCTTTCTCTGCCAATTATTCCACTGTATCACGATTTTATAAAGCAGCCTATGAAATTCTGCGTCTGGGAGCTGCTTCAAGGAGCTTCTAATAGTCCTTAAATGTATATTTTGTGACTCTGGCTTTGTTGGACCCTTTTGTGAATTTCCCAAGGCGGC
Source organism: Micropoecilia bifurca (assembly GCA_903067075.1). Lineage (NCBI taxonomy): Eukaryota > Metazoa > Chordata > Actinopteri > Cyprinodontiformes > Poeciliidae > Micropoecilia > Micropoecilia bifurca. The sequence continues at coordinate 50,618 of CAEGAF010192942.1, read as the reverse complement.
AGTGAGTGTTTCTCCTTATGTTTAAATATACGTTTCACGGCAACAATCTGCCGCTTAGAGAAGAAACCTCTCCACAACCGTCGGCGTGGCCGGACTCGCCTCACTCCCACCGTTCTATTTAAAGCCTCCAGACAGAGCTCACGGGCTCCTGCACCTTGAGTGGACCCCGGTCCTGTCTGTGCAAGCTGGAGGACTGGCTTCTAGTTGCTTCCAGACGTTCATACACGCACCTCTGAGCAGCTCCCGCCAGCTGGTGCAGAGGTAGCAGCTGCGGTAACCTCCCAGACAGCAAGGTCGTACTCAACCCCCGCCCAGGATATGCTGGGAGCCCAGAGGATGCTCATTAAACACGGCTTTCTTAGAGGAGGGCGAAGTGTTTGGCAGAGAAATCCCACTGGGGCGTAGGATGTACACAAAGTCACTGCACTGAACTGTTTAGGGTCTATTTTTAGCCAGATCCACTCTAGTCTTGGGCCAGTAAGTATGATCACCAGGGCTGGATATACAAGGGTGCGGGCCCCTGGGCTGGATGGACACAGGTTTGGTTCCCTATCCACTACAAAAAAACTATTTTACTAATGCAATTTGCAGAACATGAATATGTTAGCAGGTATGAACTGAGGGATGTTTAGACAATAGCTCCATGTTTCCCCCCCAAAAATCTACTATAACTACAAATACATGATTGCTTACAAACACATGATTGATATTCTTATAAATCCAAAAATATTAGTAGAACTCACCTAAAACTGCTTGTTAGTTTTATATAATGTACAGTGTTTGCAAAACACGCATTTGTAAGAGAAAAAGTAAATTAACACACAGACTTTAAAATAATTTTATTTAACAGTATAAAATATAATGCACTATTGCATCCAATAGTTCTTTGTGATTGGTGTTTTGAAATGTATAAAAAAAATTATATTGCAGTGATTTACAGTTTTGTGTATTGTGCTGCTCTAGACTTAGTCAGAGATTTATTTTTTTACACCAACAAAACTTAGTAGTAGTTTTTAAGCTGTCCACCAATCTATATCACCAATGTTTAGTCTTCCTGTCTTTTAACAAGTAACACTGGAAGTATAATAATCTGATTTCAGCTGGTTAATTAATCTGACTCAAGAAACCGATCAGATGCCTTACATACCACTAGTAACTTACTAAGCTTTCTTTTGAACAGCACAATGAAAGGTTTTAGACCAGTGGTTCTAAACCTTTTTTGACCAGTTTTATATGCACACTCACTGAACCCTTCTGTAGTGATAAATAAAATATGATTGCCCCCCCCCAAAAAATTCAAGACATTAAAGATCACCAAGTCTTCTTAAAAGGTAGAGTTTCTGAGAACAGATCTTCAAAATATAGTCAGTGTTTTCAGCAAAGCTGAGCTGACTGTCCAGGAACGACCCAAGGTATTTAAAATTTGCCAGAGTTTCAACAGGTTGGCCATTGAGAGAAACTGGAACCACTTTAAGGTCTTGTTTACATAATTTAATTAGCTCCTACATTCTTAAGAGAATAAAAAATGAATCATAAATAAAGATTTTATTTATGTATTCTGATTATGTATTCTGATTTAGTAATGTAATTAGATTAGCTGTGTTACCACCCCCACGCCACTAGAGGCAGTACCAACCCCAAACAGATGCGACTAAGGAGCAGATTTAGTTTATAGAATTTGGTAAAAACTGTGAGCTTTGCTGAAGTAATTAAAGACACAAGTTCAAATCCATGCTGAGAGTGGAGCTCCTTCAATCAGGGCTCCTCCTCAGCTCTGATTGGCTAAGCAATGTAACGTGATCCTCTGCAGCAAGTGATGGCAAAGTGGGGCGTCATCACGACTTTACACAGGTGTGTCTTTACCTTGGCGGCCGAGGCTCCGCCGAACCCCTGAGACCGACTCACTGAACCCCTGGGGTTCGATCGAATCCAGGTTAAGAACCACTGTTTTAGACTAACCCTTTGCAGTAGCTGTACTGGTGGGTCTAACAACTGTTTTGTAGATGCAAAACACACAAGTCAGGTGTTCTAATTAATTTAACTGAGTTAAATTGTCTCAGATTTTTTTTTTAAGCTGTTCAAACAGTACAACATAAGATTGTAAATCTGTGTCAAACTTTGATCAAGTCATCACCCAGGCCTGACGGACCACATCTGAAACAAGTGTCTGGTGATGTTTCGATGTTGCATTTCTTGAGTCATGATGTAAACCTACAGCATCCGTTCAGTAGCAGTGGCAGCCTCGGGATGGGGATGGATTCCTCAGTGGACAGACAGCAGGAAGGTGACAAGCACCCTATTTCCTGTCTGTGATTACTATGCCCAGCTGCCCCTGTCTTCCAGCGCAGTGCCAGCAACATGCCTCATCCCATTACAATTAGATAAACAAGTACTCAAGGGGTCAAGGAAATGGTTTGACCTCACTTTGCTTTCATTAGTTGGGAGTTGGCACATCTTATTGATTTACTTGTACTGCTTCTCAAATACCAGTGCCATTTAGAAAGCAAATATGCTAATTCAAATATCCTAATATAGACTCGTTTCAGATGTCATCGGGCTTGCTAAAAGTCCTGCCCCATCGCGGAGCTGGAAGGTACCTTTATTTTATCCAATTAAAACAGGGAGATGAGACTAAACTGATTTAGTATCAGAATTGTGGGTAATCAGATCACTGGCACGCACCGGACATCCTCTGTCTGACGGAGACAGAAACGCACAACCTCCTCGGTGTCTTTGATAATCAGAGCAGCAGACATGGAGGCGCTATGGCTCTGCGTCCTCGTATACGAGCCTCAAGTTCCAGGAAGTCGGTGGATAATGACGGCTGTTTTTTTTCTTATTGCATTTAGATGATCCATGTTCCCACTTAAAATGAGATGCAGGTTAAGCTAGTTTTGGTGCTAATCTATAATGGAGGAATGCTTGGAGAGGATGAGTCTTTGTTAGTTTGAACGGTATAGATAAAAGGTAACGTTGCGTTCAGTTAGATATAGTAGACTTAAATTTTTTTTAACCAATAGGTGTTGATAGGCTCTCTATTTATTTAATAGTAAAAGTAAAGTCTAACACTTTAGAGTACAGAGCTAATAGTTGTCGTGCCAATACATTTTTTGTGTGTAAATGTGAATTTTTTTCCTAATTGCCCTTGAGTGAGTGAATTTGTGTATTCATGTCTCTTTGTCCTTTGTCTCTGTATGAAGGATGTACCCCAACTTTTGTTTATGTAAAAAATAAAAAATGTTTGTGAAGCGAACCTTATTTTACAATCCACTTTTCCGCAATCAAGTGTAAAGAAGAAGCTTTGCACATGATTAACTAGTGAGCCTCATATTACTTTAGAAGCATACTATTTGCTGATAAGCTTTTCTAGTTCAGACTCTAAATATAATAGTGGCAGAAACTTGAGACCTACAGGTCCAAGTAAACAAACAAGACTTCTAAATCAGAGCTAAAACGACATAAACAGCCTAGTTGAAACCGCAGCCTGTGATTTAATTTTTTTTTTTAAGCGTTTAGGTGAGTTTAGCATCAGAAGCAGCTCCCACTGATGTCCCAGTGGACTTTAAAGGGCTGGAATGAAATTTCCTTCCTGTTGGGAGCCGTTTTTTCAAGGGTTGGATGATGTCTTTCATCCAAAGCACCCTGACCTAGCGCTTATTAAAACAGTTTGAAGCCTGTGGCCAATCATCACTCCTCTTCCAACTGATAGCTGTTTTTGGGTGAAGATCCTGTTTACGGGATTTCTAAATCTTCAGAAGTCAGCATTTCCTGTTGCACGGGAAAAAGAAAAACATCCCCAGAATGATGGCAGATAATACAGAAGACTGGTGGAGGGGGATGGGGGTTTGTTGCATCAAGGGGAGAAGATAGATAAAGATGCTAGTGTGTGTGTTTGGTTGATTAAAGGCTGGGTGGGGGTGCTTTAGCAGCCAGATGCTATAGGCCTGCAGCTGGTTAGCTTTGTAGGAGGGGAACTACAGTAAAAAAAAAAAAATTAGCGTTGCCAGCGAAGTGGGGCTTAGTCAGACACTGAGAGGAGATAATCCATATTTTATCTGCATCCCTCCATCCCATTCCCCCTTTCCTCCCCCCTAGCCACCTGCAGAGCCTCACAACACAGACCCAGAACATGAATAGTGCATGACACCGAAAGAAAAATTGGCGAAGCGTTTTAGTGTTTTTTTTTGTTTTTTTTTAAAAAAGGTGATCTTTTTTTCATATCCAGCACTTTTAGGAGCTCCTTAGAGTTTTGGAGGGACTGTGTTAGAGATATTAAAAGTTACCCCTCAAACCCAACTTTTTAGTATAAAATAAATCCCCAAATTACCCATCCTTCCTTTGAAGCAGCGCAGCCACATCCTCAATTTTCGGATGAGGCCGACAGTCTTTACGCTGTGTTCATATTGCACGTTCTCCAGAGCGATTTTGAAAACGTCTCCCTCTCCTCCCGATACGTTGCTGTGTATCCAGTAGATTGTAGCGGTGAAAGCCACACTCGTAGTGAATTCCCCCTTAGCTTCAAAGATGCCAGTTCTAACGTTCCCTTCATAACATCCTCTTTCTGAGGATGTACCATCGGCTGATTTCGCATGCAGGGGGAAAAAAAAGGCTCACTACCAAAACATCGTTTTAGATGTCTGCCTGGCTTTAAATATTCATCGCCTAGTTGTAGCTTTGAAAGTTAGCTTAAAAGACGCTTTTGCTCGCTCAAGCTCATGTACCTTCAAACACACCAAACACTCAGAAACCAGTTCTGTGGCTTTTTAATCTTTTTAATGACTTTCTTTCCCCCAGCTCTGTCGAATTCTGAATGAAAAACTGCATCTCATGAATGTCATTTTTCACAAACTAATATAGACTTTACTATAGCTCAGTTTAGCTGTCTTTTGGTGTGTGTGTGTGTGTGTATGTGTGTGTTTTTAGAGGAGATGGAACTGTTGCTGTGCCGTTGCCTCCGTCTGAGTTTTTTGCTGTTCGGAGCCTCGTCATAAAAAATGCTTTTTGAGTAGATTTCCATTCGGCAAGATGAGAGGGACCTCTGATTTTGTTCCAGAGTGATGAGGAGGGCATCGTGTCTATGTACTCTGGTTGACCCGCAGATATCAGATGTGCAATCATTTCACGGTGAGCTCTGGCTCCTTACTGCTCAGACTCTGAGGGATGCAGTTGATCTTTACAGCCTGCTGTCATTATCATTCAGGAAAAAACAAAAAACCTTCTACTTTGAAATAGACTAGGGATGTGTAGCACAAATGTGTTTTATAGTGTCATTTTAATAAATGTAGAATGCTGTGATAGTGAGACTGCAGCCCAAATATAACAACAAAACCCATTAGATAATCCAATGGGCGTTGTTGTTATATTTTAATTAATTTAAATAAATACATTTTATCTTCTCTTCTTGTATGTGAATAGGAGAACCTTGCAAAAGTATTCATACCCCTTCAACAATTGTTTAACTTTATAATCTCAAACTTCAATGTGTTTTTTGGAGACATTTTTGTGACAAACCAAACTCTAAAGTGGAAAGTCAGAATTTAAAAAAATATATATATTTTTCCAAAAGAAAAATGTAAAATCTTGTGACAGGCCAATTCTATGCTACCCATTAACTAAAATTAGCTTCAGCTAGAAAGCTTCAAAAAAATTTTTTTAAATGGAGTCAATTTATGTGTAGTTTCTTCACAATATAAATGTGGCTACTCTATGATGGCTCTAGAAGTCCTTGGTCTCAAAGTCCAAGGACCACTGCAGGCGGTCTAAAGCTAAATTAGGTTTTAAAAAGTATCCCAAGCTTTGAACACACCACTAAACTCTCAAAATGGAAAGGGCATACTGCAACCAACAAGACACAACCATTCAGAAAGGAGGAGATGCAGAGATCAACAACTCTAATGGGAGAATCACCTGACTGGATAATTATTAATCAAAAACTCCACAAATCTGACTTTAGAGAAGAACAGCAATAAGTAGATAATCATTAGAAAAAAAAAAACCATGAAAATTCATAGCAAGCTGTAGAAGAGCTAAATTTCAACCGACCCGATTAGGGAACAGAAGGAGTTGGAAACGTTGATGTTGATTTTCTGCTCTGCTTTAGAATAGAGTTATAGTTTGGAAATGACAGAGGAAGAAGTGAACAAAGCCATTCGGTTTGTGCTGGCCCCACTTCCATAATGAATAAAGTCATGTTTAAAATATTGTATTAGCTGGCGAAGATGTTGTGGCCTTACTCCCCACGGGGTTGTTTACAGCGCAGGCAATTTCTGGCAATTTCCATAGCCAAACATTAGCAATTGGGTAAAATCAGATCCAATCATTTAAAAGTTCAACAGAGTCCATGCCTCCAGCAAGGAATCGTTTCTCAATAGCCAAGGGTCCAGACCCTCAGCACGAAGAAAACACAGAACAGTGGCTGGCTTTTACCAGGCTAGATAAGAAAACATGTTTGAGGCTGCCAATAACTACTTGCCATAGGTACTCCTTACAATGGAAGAAAGCCACTAAACATCCAGCCAGAGTGGCAGAAAAATGGTCCACATCAAAGCTTCTTGTATATTTGATTGGTATAGTCATCGACCAGACCTGGATCTTGTTGAGAATCTGTGGCAGGTTTTGAAAAAGTTTAGAAAATGTTCACAGACAACGCCCACCTCAACTGACTGCAAAAATGTGAGCCACTGAATTAGTTACTATATCTACAAATAAGGAATTAATAAATATTCTTTTATTTTTCCCTAAGTTGGGAACTTCAGTGTATAGTAAAATACAGATGAATTGTCCTGGGTTCCTTTAGGTCTAATAATATTTTTCTCATCTGTTGTAAAATGTGCTGCCCTTTGGCTTAGAAGCAGTCCATTCTACAAATTGCTTTCTCACACCAACATTTTTACCTACTTTGCGCTCCATAAAGCCTATAGAGCAGAGCTGAGCAAAACAGATGAAATATCACATTTCTTTTATCTGACGGAGAGAAATAATAAATAAAAGTCACTGGGCTATAGCTCAGGCCCCCTGATAGATTTACCAAGCTGCACAATGGTTCCTTTATAAGACACACATACATCCAGCCTCACCTTATCACTTGACCCGTTGAAGGTTAGCTGTAAATCAGCTGGGATTTCTCCAAAAGGAAGGGTTCTTGCAGTCGGTGGCTGTGACTCCGAGCTGTTGCTCACAAAATGAGCCTAATTTTTTACCAGACGGTTGGCACAAGGCTGTAAAAATATCCTGGGAGAAGCTTTAATCTCATCTGACCGATGGCTTGTTTGAAAAGCAGTCGCAGTTAATGTGATGGACTGTGTTAGTTCTTCTGGGTATTATCTGAGCTTTTCCCCCTCCTAACTCTAGGGTCCTCTGAAGGGTTTTGAGCTTTAGGGTCACAGAACTCCTTCAGCAGAGCAAAGTGTGTTCCAGATGCATTAAGGTGAATTCACCATAATATTTCTGTTGCACCTGTTGCTTGTAAAGGTACAGGATGTGCTTATACATATTTGAAGCCTAAGTATTTTATGTTTAAATTTGTTTTAGTGATCAACAAATCTAACACTTTCTCTGCTACCCATAAAGTTTCTGTAAAGAAGCCCATGGACTCCACTCCCAAAGCCCAACACAGCAGTTTAAATAGAAAAAGAAATAAGTGCCATGCCTATAAAATCTGTGACAAGCTCCACTGCTTTTAACACAAGAGACCCAGAAAGTAAGCCTGTATTGTTGAAAAGGGAGGGGGTAAATATTCACTAAACGGGACACCCTGGGGCTGCACTCAGACAGTTTTTGCAAAAAGGGTGTCGGGGGGACAATAAGCGTTGCGTTTGTAGCCTGACAGGAAGTGAAGCATATGTCCCCTTTCCAGTAATCTCTGTCTCCTGTGGACCTCATGTGAACTGAGCTTCTGGCAGACCTCGTCTCACTGCCGCCTCCTCACGCTTCGTCCCGTCACCCGCCCCCTCGGCCCTCACCCCGTCTCTCTCAACCCCTTCCAGTCACCAGTCTTCTGACAAAATCATGCTGACAGGGATCCAGAGGCTAAGAGGAGGGGCGCTGCAAACAAGCCGCCCTGTGGGAACTACACCATGGGTTCTACATCATCGCAACAAACCCATCCCTAACCCCACACTCCGCCCACCACCCGTCGAACGCTCCAGGCTGCTGCTGGTCTTCATCCTTGCCAGATGAATTCTTCTCTGACCTGCTCCTCATGGCCGCACCCGCTGTCCAAACAATCAAGCTTCCACTGCGGGCGCTGACCCCTCTCCGCCGCTCATTGATTTAGTTTGCTCGATGAGCTCCAGTGATTCCTCCTCCTTTGTTTTCCTTCATTATCCGCCTTCTTCTCTTTGTCTCCTTGGGCACTTACTCAACAACTGCACAACTTATTTTTGCACCCATTGCTCCAATGTGGTGACTGTTGCGTGTTAAAGTGACTCTCTGGATCTTTGACTCCCCAAACTGACTGCCCATAAAATATGAGGAAAACACATGTGGTATGTGACTCCGTGTGTGCAAGATTACTTGTGTGTACGGCGCGTAATTGAGGGCATATGTTAGAAATTATCCAAGGTTTCAAAACATCTCCTGGCCAATTTGTATGGGAATATTAGTCTTTCTAGAGATTAAAGTAGTGTCGAATGTTGCCATGGGTTCCATAGGGGCTTCAGTCTGTCACTAGATAGCCCACTCCGAGTGGGGAAATGCCGTTCGCGATGCCCTGTCGGGAAGCAATCGCGTCTGAGTCTGTCAAAGCCTGGCTAAGTTTTGCCCCGTCTCTAAGCGCTGGTGCAAAGGAACAAAAGGGCACCATCAGCAGAGGGTGACGCATGGGTCAGGGGAGATGGGAGGGCGATTTCAGGGAAGAGGAGGAAGAATCAGACGTGGAGAGAGGGAAATAAAGCAAACGTCTGAAACTAAGAGACCATACAGAAAGAGGTGAAAACGGAGGCCTGGATTTGGCCGAGGATCAGTCATCGGAGGAGAGATTAAGTTTCCCATCATTCTTAGTTGTATCACCAGGACATCATCCTCCCTCTGGTTTTTTTCAGTTTGCTGTTGTGTATTTGAAATATGCCCTTAAAAACACAAGGGCTCACTTTACGTCTACAACAACTCATACTCTTTCCACTTCGTCCCATGTTGGTTCTACTTCATGATCATAAAATCTTCTGAAATATGGTAAGAAACTCTGATCCAGCCAGAGTTACTAATGGTTGTAAATATTTCTAGGATCAACAAATCCATCTTTCCTTAGAAAAGACTAAGGAAAGATGGATTTCCTTAGTAGAAAATTACCTTCAGTCTTCAGCTGTCATAGTGAGTGCAAAACATTCCCCTGCTGGGTACAAAATGACGCAGGGGAGAAAAGAGTGCTTTGCCAAATTTTGTATTGGAAGAACAAATCTACAAAGGTAGAAGTGGTGAACGCACAAAATGACCGAAAACCAAAGCATAAATACACAAAGATCAGCACTGCACACCTAAACACTGTGCCAGCTGAACCTGGAACTACTCCAGGTATTAGAGGCCTCTGCCCCAGCTGTAACTGAGATTGGACCTGTCATTGACCTTGGATGTAACTGCATTCCGCCCCCTTCTCCTCTTTCACCCTTAGAGAGCGCGCTGTATTGGGTGTCTGCCACGTATCATCACCCTCACTAGTTTCCCCTACCCACTTTCTTGGCTTTCTCTCCACCCCTGCTCCATCCCACAAACCTTCTTTGTTTCGAGTGCTTGGATCACGCGGCCACAGTTCGCTTTTGCTTTTTCACCCCAGTGCACTGCCTTCTCACGCTCTTCCTCTGTCTCTTTCATTCTTGCTAGAACTTTATCACATTATCCTCTGCCATGGAGAGCTGCTGGTAGGGCAGGTGGTTGAAGCAGAAGGGGCTGATGGGAAATTGGACGACCTGAGGTTTGCTAGGCGATCTTTGCTTGAGGATTAATTGTGTAAGAGCCATGTAATGATTGCTGGCGTGGCTCCGGAGTGAAATCCTGTTAGTCTCAGCGCAGGGGTCAGAATGAGCCTGAGCGTGTTGCATGTGTGTGCATTAGGAAGGAAGGTGACTCTGATCACACCAGAATGGTTGACCAGGTGGCAATCTGACAGAGTGTACTGTCTGAAAGCGAAGAACCCGAGTCTCCCTCCTGCTGCGATCCGACTGAGACGTACAGATCTAATTTTTGCTCTTGTGTGGGAGTGAGTGGGAAACGTCTGCTGTAGCTTGCAATTGGAAACATGGTTCCCTCTTCATAGGAACTATATTCTGCAGATGATTGATTTTACTGGAATCAATGTCTCCTTCAATTTAGAACTTAAGGATAATGTTTATATGTAGTTTTCAAAGTAGTTTTTCTTTGTGCAGCCTTAATATTGTGATATTCTCTTACCTGTGGCAATGATTTTTACACCTATTAAGTTATTGCTTTATCAGAAATAATTAATGATATTTATCTGCAGATTGTTTATTTTAATACTTTCAACATTATAATTCAGAAGAAAATCCCTTCAAGTCTTTGCATCATAGCAAAATATTGAACCACCGCTGAGTTTGACGTTTTAAGAAACTGAACGAGGGAAGAAGTGTTTTCTTTTTACCCACAGTCTGTTTTTCTGATTTAAGGTTCTGATGAGAGAGATTATTTTCATGTCTCATTGGTCTGCTTTTAAAACTCAGATATATTCTAAAGGCAAGTTTGAATCCTGATTTACACATTTATTCAGGTCTCAGAAATGGCAGTTTTCCTCACCAAATGACAAATCTGGTTTCTTCATACGCCTAACATGATATTTTTGGAGCAAGGCTTAAACAAAGCACACCATGATTTTCTATTTAGAATGGCAAAATGAAAAAGTAATTTTATCCCTTTTCTGTAATTGTTGGATATGAAATAAATCTGCTGGAGAAAAATATGTCAAGGTCTTTTCACATAAGCATGCACCTTGGATTTGATTTTGGAAAATAAAAGAAAATGATTAAGGACAGAATTTCTAGGTGTTGAGGAAATCCGTTTTGCTGCCCTCAGGATCGGGTCACTGCTTTTTACACATGATGTGCTTCCATTGGCTTCACCAGACCATGACCGCCAGCTTTCACTGCAGTAGTTTGTAGTGAAGAGCGAAGCGGCCGGAAAGAAAGTCAACACCTCCAAATCCAAGACGATGATGCTTGAGCTTTTAAGAGGGTAGAATGCTTTCTCTGGGTCTGAGATGAGGTTCTGCTGCAAGTTTCTCAGGGTCTTGTTCAAGGATGACAGAAACATGGAGTGGGAAATCAATAGACACATTGGTGCAGCCTGTACTCTTAATGTACCAGTTGATTTACGCTCGTACGTTTATCTGTGGTCAGAAGCGCCGGGCAGTGACTAAAAGAATAAGATCATGGATGCAAGTGGACAAAATGAGTGTCCTTTGCAGGGTGTTTGGACTCTCCTTTAGAGACGGGGTGAAATGTTCAGTCATCCAGGAGGGACTCAGAGTAGACACACTCAGTCTCCACATTGAGAGGATCCAGTTGAGGTGACTAGCGTCTGGTTAGGATGCTTCCTGGATGACTCCTTGGTGGGCTGTGTCAGGCACATCCTGCCAGGAGGAGACCAAGGATAAGACCCAGAGCACACTGGAGGGACGATGTGTCTCGACTGGCCTGGGAATATTTTTGAATTTCACCAAACAGCCGTCCCATGTGGTTGGACAGAGGGAAGTCTGGGCTTTTCTGCTTATTTTCTGCCCTGGTGGCGTAATCCTCAACTGAGTGGAAGATAAAGATGGACAACAAAAAAAAGAAAAAAAAAGATTAATTTAGTGATGGGATATAAGACACAAACATCAAATCACAGTTTTCTTAAATTCAAGCTATCATCAGTTTTATCATGATTGACACATCATTTTATGTAGAGAAAAGAAAAATACAGAACATACCATAACCTGGGGCATGAAAAGTTTCTAATCGTGTTTTTACCAGATTTCATGATTTTGACAACCTCTGCTAACTGCAATTGAATAATTGTATGTTTCCATAGTTAAGACATGAGTACAGAATCTCAAACTGCTTTGTCCAACACAAAATCATGTATTTTAATTTCAGAATAAAACAAAATTCAAGTAAAAATCACTGTTGCCAACATGTAAATATGAACCCTTAAATAAACAGGTTTATTTTTCAATTTATCACAGTTTGACTTTGCTACCATTATTATACCACCATTATTATTGGCATTGATTGTAGTTGTAGTACTACACCTGCTGGCAAACCAGTATATTGTCTATGTGAGACTCATTGTGAAGGCGTGCCACAGTGACTCTATAAATGGAGGCTTTCATCATCATTGTTGTAGTTGCTGCTCTGCTGAGTGTAATCACACTCTTATATACACCCACTAACCTGTTAAAAGAAAAAGTCAACATTTTAAATGTTTTCCAGAAAATAACGCCAATTAAATATAAATATTTAACATTCAATAAAGGATTGTGTAAATATTCATCCCCTGTAAAGTGACGGGCTTAACAGAGGTCCAGCCAATTAGTGCTCGTAGTCTCACCATGTGTGTCGACCATTCCTCAAATATGGGAAAAAAAATTATTTTTAAAATGCCACTTATTTTGTCATTGCAAACTTGACTTGATGATTATGACACATGAATAAAAAGGAATAATCTTGATGCATATTCTGTCGGTATTAATCAAAACAAACCAGTTTTTTTTACATCGCCAATAATAAAAATACAGTAATAAAGTAAAATGTAACAAAATTTAAATTTTTACGTCATGGTTGTAAGGGTGAGCTTCTTTCATTTTTTTATGTATTGAGATGATACAGTGCTTTAAGTGGCTAAATTTGACTTCCACATATCAATATGCTTCTTTTAATTAACATCCAACTTTATTTGCTTAATGGCACAACTTAAAACAATTCAACCATGGCTCATTCTCAAGTTCAACAAAAGTTTTTCTTTGACTCGTCATCCCAGATGCTCTTTATCTCCCTCTCTCTGCTCTCTCTGCTCTCAGACAACATCCAGCCATCTTATAGAACACAGATGATGAATGGGGTTGGATTGATGGCAGATAGCTGGTTGGTGCTAATTGACACCACTGTATCACTTAATCTCCTGCCTTTGTATTCCTAGTTATCCTCCTTTTCCTTTTTTTTCTGCTTGGAAATCCATTACTGTTAAGATTGGCTCCTTTGAAGGGGCTGAATTTCCGTCCGTGATCTATCGTAATTATATGGACCCCACAGGAGATTGTTCTGAGCTTCTTGTCAAGGGCAATATCTTCTGGGGGAATTGATTGCTGCGGCTGATGTTGAGCTATGAGCATATACACCTTGTTAAGGATGGTCTGCCTTGCGTTATATGCAACAGATTAATAATATTTCTCTCTAGATTTATATCAGCATGCTCATACTTGACTGATTCTGTCAGTCAATTAAGTCCTTTGCCAAATCTCACCCTTATTTTGTATCCATTATTTTGTATCCATTAATTTTCCTATGTAATTTTACTATCAGTGATAGACTTTCAGAAAAAATGTTTAAATCTTGTCTAATTTTATGACCTTTACATTATTTGATGAAAAATGTGTAATACATTCCGTTTCCATTTATTTTGGTTTGAGCTACATGACTCCAGTAAATATAAATCCTGATCAAAACTCACTATCTTCTCTTAGATTCCTTCTCCTGGTGGATGTTTTGCATTGGGGTCAGATAACCATATATCAACATTTTCTTACATAGAACTATAAATAGATTACAGAAACCTGATCTAAAGTAGGTACGTAAAACCCCAAAGAAGCTCTTCTTTGGAAAGGTTCTCCATGACGTTTTCTGTCTGTCCGTCTGTCGGTCTATCTGTCCGTCCGTCTGTCCGTCTGATAGAACATCTCTTTTCCACATCCTTCTTCATTGACAAAAACATTAACACCAGGTCATGATGCTACTTCTATTACCTGTGTTCTATCTTGTCGTTTCTCCAATTTTGGAGAAACGATATGAGTCCAATGTTCTGTTTCCGTAGTGCCTCTGTTGCACCATATCAATAACACAATATTCACTGTGTTATAGAGTATTTAAAATGCTGTGTTTTTTTTCAAATCCTACCCTGGATAATGCTTTTATAGATTAAAAGTCCTTTTAATCCTCTGTAGATGCTCTGCAAACTATAGATTTAGCAAAAAAATCAAGCTGAGAAAATGTCAGAAAAAAATCCTACTGATGCAGTCAAGGTTTTTAGCTGATTTAGATTCTTTCGTTGAGTTTAGGTCTGTAATCAAAAAGGCTGAATACTGGAGAAAAAGTTCTATAAAATATGATATACGTCTAAGCTTATGCATCCTTCTGCAATCAGGTCATTACTGCGTTTCTGTTTTTACTTTTTGTCCATCTAATTGACTTGTATACGGAATGTGTTTGAAAATATTTATGATCCCATTTTTTACGTCATAAGAACCAAGTATTTTCATATATGAGTGTGGCCTTTCTATATGGATAGATCCTGTTTGATGGGCAGGAAAGAGGTACCATTCCTCAGTAACCAGTGGGGAATGTTTCAGTCACAGTGCAGCTGATATAAAAGTGGCTCATCTTGCCTTAACGTTTCTTTATGGTTATACAAACCATTTTTCCAACATTCGCTTAAGCCTTTTCCCCTTCCATTATCGCATTCCCCCCTCCATGTTCTTTATACCATTTTATCACTCCTCTCTCCAAAATCAGTCACTGTGCTCCACCTCTCCTGCCCTTGACTGCTTTCTTGAGTCTCCTTGACTCATAATCAGTCCCGTTCTCCCCTGTGACTGGCAAAAAGCCGAGCTAGCCCATGGCCAGACACCTGTTAATCATTTATTTAAGGGCCGTAATGCCACGTTCAACTTCTGTCTCCCACCTAATGCCCACCGAGTTGAGGGGGAGGGTACCGAGCAAGTTAACAACCCTCCAAGGATCCCCTCACCTCTTCCCATCCAGTGTTGTAGAATGCTGCTGCTTTAATGTTGCGCTCCTGCTTGAATTGCACCTCCTCTGGGTTTGCACAATGAGCCTACAAAGACCCTCAATGTCACAGGGATGACATTAATTAATGAGGAGCCCAGTAATTGAATATGGAGAGTTTATCCAGAGTATCCTTATCCAAAGCAACATAAATCCTTCAGTCCATAGTGATTCATTCACTTCACTGGATGAGATGGTAGACAGTATGCATTTTACAAGATGGGTTTTAGGAATATTTTGGGGAAAACTGACAACCAATTTTTAAGTTAAAATTTCACAAGTGTCAATCAGTCAAGACGATTCAAGTCCTGGTTTTCATACTTGTTAAACATTTGGGTGTCCAAATGCCAAACAGAGCACCAAAGTGAAAGCCTCATCTTTTGTGTTTTCTAAAAGAGTTTTCATACATCATACATCTGGACTCCATAAAAAAAAACAACAAAACTCTGAGTCATGACTGAAAACGATCAGACGGATGTCAGTTTTGGGGTTGCTAGCGGCTAGCAGTTAGCTAGTTGTAGTATTGTCATAATGTTTACAAGTGTTTTTATCTCAACTGTCACTGTCATGGTTTATTGATTTTTAGTAGACACATGAATTTAAGTTAGTGGATGCTTTATTTTGTTACATAGTGTTCTTGTTTTTTAAGCTGACTTATCAACGAAACTGGACTACTCAAAAACTACTTTCTTACTTAAAAATTAAGACTCTCTGACCTTAACCTATTTACATTAAAGTTCCTTGAAATATTATTACCAGCATCAGGTTATGTTCAGAGTAAATATTGGCTAATAACTAGTATTTCTAGATTTGTGCTGCTCGTGGTGGCAGCATGTTGGAGTAGTCCAAATGCATTTTTTTAGCTTATGCTTTTATGAAAAATTATTCCATATGGTTTTGAATGCTGTGCAGCCAGACAGATCTTTGCTCTTACAGTTGTAATAATGTTCAACTGTGACAATGAAGTTTTGTTTTCACAACTAGAAGCAGCTGATTAGCATATAAAAAGTTAAAATTTTGCCTGAACCAAATGCTAGTGTTTTAAAAAGGAAATATTATTACTCTCTTCAAATGACTAATAATCATATTCCTGACTCCTGAGAAGTGACAAAAGCAAAAGAGGTGGATTATCAGTGCTCGCCAAGAATCACCCAGGACATTCTGCAGATTAAACAGCTTCTCTGTTGAGTTGAAATGACGTTTAACTCTGACCATCGAAGTGCTGTAATTCTTTTCCGTATTTCTGTCGAAGCACATTTTCAAGGAGAGATTGTTGCTGCCAAGATGTCAGTGAATCCCAATAGGTCCAGAAAAGTAGAATATATTCCTCACCTTTCGGTGCCTAAACCGGGCTTTATACTGTTAACTCGTGTTTCTTTCACTGCACTCTCTATTTTGCAATTTGTGACTCCTCAAATAAGGCTGTTTTTGTTTCCAGCACACGGTCAGGAGGGTAATTCGCATTTAGACTGGAGCATTACAGGCATGCTGATTGCTGGGAACTAATCAGCTCTGACCTTTTCTCTCTCTGTAGGTCTCTCCCTGTAGAATGAGGCTGTTTAGCCTCAGGTCAGCTGTTTAAAAAAAATCTTTTCGTCAGCTGACTATTGACTGCTTAAATAAACGTGTCTCTTTCAGTAGAGCAGATAGCCTAGTTGGTCATTAGTTCCATTATTGGTTCTAATGACTAAAAAAACTCTCATCGGAACCTTTTTTTCCACATTTAATGGCTAAACTGACTTCTAATTGACTCTGAGTTACTGGATAAAGTGGAGCAGGTGCACAGTGTCGGTTTTCGTGCCCTTTATGAGGTGATATTTATCCCTAAATGTCAGCTCTGGTCTTTTTCCCATCTGGGGCGAAGAAGCAAGAGGACCAAGGGATTAGGCAGAGAAATCCTAAGCCTAAAACGTGCAAACGTTTGGCTGAGCAGGAAAGACTGGAGATCAATGAGGACTTTTTGGGGGCTTTGAAGCCGGAAAAAAAGCTGCCCAATCAATGAAGAGCTGTTCACTTATTAGTGTCTTCAAAGACGTGAAGAAAACAGGCAGTCTCTCTCGACAGGCTGTCACCTGAAGAGTTTCGAC
Source organism: Micropoecilia bifurca (assembly GCA_903067075.1). NCBI lineage: Eukaryota > Metazoa > Chordata > Actinopteri > Cyprinodontiformes > Poeciliidae > Micropoecilia > Micropoecilia bifurca. The sequence continues at coordinate 33,547 of CAEGAF010192942.1, read as the reverse complement.
AAAACGCAGGGGAGGAACAACTGTGATACTTTCTCCTTGATCTCACCCCGTCCGTCACATCAGCTTTTTGTAGCTGACTGAAAAAACCTTATTGGCTTAGATTTGTGTCTTAATTGCTTCAGAGGACTCGTAAAATGAGGAAAATTTCAGATGAGATTTCTGGTTGTTAATTGAGTTGTGCGTGTAATCGAAAAAGCGAATTCTGGTCCGCCTAAACGCAGAGGTCTCAGTTCAGGTGAAGTGAACTGTGGCACAGTTTGATTTCAAATGTGGATGCAAGCGGACCGGAAACCGCCCCAAAAAGCAGGAAATGCTGACCCTAGAATGTGAGGCGCTTTCTATCAAAATAAAACCAAAACAAACATGAGACTCTAGCACTATTGGGAGAATTGGCTCGTTGTCTTTTACCAAAGACCAAAAGAGAAATCCTACAACCACTAAAATCTGACGCCACTCCCTTTTTATTTCCATTTTGTGAAGAAGGAAGTTTTGCTCAGTGTCGTCTTCTGATATTTTGTGTTGCTTCCTTCAGTAGTTCTTGATGCCGAGCCACCACAGGCAAGGAGGGGAACATGTTTCTTTGATTCTTTTGGGTTTGGTTCGTTTGGCAGTGAGCGCAGTGTGAAAGCGAATGGCAGCAGCTGAAAATGTAACCAATGTTGTAACTTTAGTCCCCAATCGAACTGAGTCTCCAGGACCGTCAGGTGTGAAAGCACCCTGAAATTAGTGAGTTGGGCACATTGAATCAATGTGACAGGCATCTTTAAAAAGCAATTCCTTTAAGTCAGCTTCAGCAGTACGGTCGACAAGTTCACAAACTCCCTGTTTCCTCCCTTACCAGGTCATCAAAAAAAGTTCCCACTCACTTCCCTACTCTGCCTCTCTCCACCTTCACCCTCTCCGCCTTCCCCGTTACTCGTGATTTCCTCTTGCTCTCTTGGCTCTGTGCTGTTTTGGTTATCTGTGATTGCCTCAAATGCCTTCCTTCCCCTCTCCATCATGAAAGCTGTAATTTTGTCCCACTCTTGTGCACCAGCAGTCCACGCCAGGGCGTTGCACGTCCAAACACTGGCTTCTTATTGTTTCTTTTTTAAATTTTTTTCCTATCAGCTAGAAATGCAGCAGGAAGCATATTTTTCTCAAGGCTTTTTTCTTTTTTTATCAGGTCAGGTGAAAAATATAGAACTCAATACTCACTTTCATCCGTCGCCCGTAGAGACAGTTTTTTCAAATCCATGACCTCCCAGTGGCTCAAAAATAGTCCTTCCAACTTTCACAGATTTTCAGTGATTGGTGGGTTGGGAGGTGATTGCTACTCACTGTGTCTGTGTTACGGAGAATGCCGTTTCCCTTTTCTTTCTTTTGTGAGCTTGGATTCTAGATGAACACTTTAACACGCTTGTTAGGTCAACAAATGTATGTGAGAATTTAGAAATCCAGGTGCTCATTGTGATTGCAAACTTTGACTAAAGCCATTTTGGTTATTTTGTTGAATTCATCCAACTAGAGGTGGAACATTTTGTGGACTTTTAGTGGTTTTGAGAAAATCTGTATCTCAAACCGTCTGACAGTGTGCTTGAAATTTTCCGGAAATTTCTTATGGGAAAATTTGCTGAGCTGTAGAGTTCAATTTCAGCTAAAGTCCCAATTTCTTTACAATCAATAGAACATATTATCAAACCTGAACTCGGTACCAATGTTTCTCTGAAATGTTGTCTTGGTGGGAGTTGATATTGTCCATAAGAATGCAGATATGCAAATAGTATAGTATCAGCTTAAAAATGTAAAGTTGTTGCTTTAGTTGTTTTTCATTTTATGCAAAAGTTGTTTTTTCTATTTCTTCTTCACGATCATGTGTCATTTATCTCACAGTTTCAGTGTAATCAAACCTTTTTATTTCTTTCATATTAATTTCTACGTTCTTCCACACTTCCTATCTACCTAAAGCAAACGCGTTGCATTTCAAATCACGAGAGGCGTTATTTTTAATTCGCTTCACTTTCAGCCGACTTCTGCACGACGCGCCTCTCCTCTGCTGCATCTTAATGCGGTTTCTTGCTATGGCAGCGCCGATGCAGATCTTGCTGTATGTCTAACAGATGATTACCTAGAAGTTGTTTTCCCCCCATGCTGTGCAAAAGCAATTAGGAAAATCTGCTTGTTGAGCCCTGATTGCTTTGATTCATCCCTCCCTCCTCCTCTTTGTCCAGGAGCAGAGCCCCAGTAACGCCACATCCCTGGCTATGATGCAGGAGCCGCAGGAGGTGGTGGAGGAGACGGTCACCATAGAGGAGGACCCCGGCACCCCCACGTCTCACGTCTCGGTGGTCACCTCAGACGACGGAACTACGCGGCGCACAGAGACCAAGGTAATGCGGTAACTCGGGTTTCACCTTGACAGAAATTAGATAAAGATGAGGCAAATTAATAGTGTTTTTATGTATATATACTTTCAACCTGAAACTGAAAACCTGAAACTGTAAAGATCTTAGCAAGTTAAAGTTATAAGATAAAACTATCTTACAAGTAACTTTTCAGCAAGACATAGGAACTTGTCAATAATTCCTTAATACTGATGAAAAAGTACTTATTCCTTATGTAGATTATTTCACTAATAACAATCTGGCCTGTTGCAATAAGCAATAAATCATTTCAATTAAAGTTGAGTTCAATAATTTCTATCTGCACAATTTATTATTTTTCCTCTTTTCTCTTTCTACTAAGACCTGGATGATAAAAGTCTTGAGCCTAGTGATTTGGTCTCAGTTAGCTCTCATTTTGAAGGACAGTTTTGTTTATGTAGACTTCATAATTCATTTTATTTGTTTATTTATTTTGGAAATTTAAAATGTCTCCCAGTGCCAGTGTTAAATATTCGTAAGCATTTAAAGTTCATTGACCTTTGAGAATGTGTTCTGGCATTATGATGCCATTATCATATGTTGCTTGAAAATGATGTCAGAGCAACAATATTATTGTTTACCGCGATAAAGTCTGCAACAATTTATTGTCCAGCAACATTTGTTATCATGACAGGCCTAAAAACAACACATTTTCCCCATGATATAAGAAATAATATGCTAATGGAATAACTGCTTTTTTGTTGTTGTCAATATTAAGGAATTATTTAATTAAAATGATCCTGTATCTTGGTGAAAAGTTACTTGTTTTATCTTATTTCAAGTGTGCTAGGATATTTGCACTAGAAAGTCGACCAAAATGGCTTGGTAAGATTTTGTAGTCTTGGAGTGTGGCACAAAAAAGTGCAGCTGCCCCCCTCCCCTCTCCGCTTGGTGTGACGCCTAATAGCATTTGTGGCCGTCGTTGTTGCCTATGGATCCAGATGAATTCAGATTGTCAAAATGAATGCCACCCAGCAGCATACTCTGCTCACAATCCCAGATTTCCATTATTAGGGAGTCTAAATCCTGTAATCCTGCTCCCGAAAGCGGGGCCCTCCCCCCATGCTTGCAGCTTTATTTCTGTTTATTTCTCCTTCTTATCATCAGTCAGTTTTTGGATCATTCTCCCAGTTGTGTGCTCCTCAGAAACCCCCTTTGTTGACTTTCCCTCTGTCTTTTGTTCTCCTGAAAGGACATGTCAACCAATGTGAAGGTGAGTGTGGTTTTACGTATTGCTGCGGCTTCCGTCACCATGCCACCAATGTTTGCCCCATACACTGTACAGCAGCCGGGCACCGCACAGTCTGTGGCTTTTCAAGCTAACACAATTGACCATGTTTTAAATCGCAGCTTGCCGCTTCCACCTCTTGAGATAATCTATCCCCAGTAATACTGTCTTCTGCATGTTTTGCTCCGCTTAGCCTAAAACGCCTTTAGGGCGGCAATGCAGCATAATTCATTAATAACGATTGTAACGTTAAATCCAGACAATTAATTGAAATTCAATTAGATGTATATGTGTTTTAGCGTTCCAGTAACGTATTGGAGAATGCCTAAAATGCACAAGTGTTGAAAACAAGTTCAAGTTGTCATCCATAATCTGTAACCACATGCTGACTAATGTGTTAACAGGCTGCACACCACTTCTGCAAGTGTCAACAAATTATACCCTCATTAACTGAATGTGTTCCTGTTTTAAATGTGTTGTGAAATGTAGCACACAAGCTTCTTCATGCATCAGAAAGGTACATCCTCATAATATTTGTCTGTTTCCAGGTGTATTGACTTCAGATAAAATGTTTTATTTTTGTGGAAAAGTCACACTTAAACGTCTGCAATAGTCACTAGAGACACAGAATGGAGATTTTCTGTCGTTTTGTTTTGGAAAAATAAAATCAGCTGAGGATTCTGTGCCCATCGTTTTGTGGAATCTCAGACTGAAGAGAAATTCTTTCAGTTTTGAGTAGAAAGTTATTCTGGTTCAGAGTTTATCAGGGAAAGAACAAGTTATGGTTATCTTCTACTCATTCTGAAGGGGCATGGTTCTCCCTTTCCTTTTCATTGGTTTTAAGTGACATCAGACTTCTCCATGATACTTTACGTGCATCAAATACTACCACTATAAAACAGTACTTTAAATGACTGTCTAAGGAAGGAAGACATCATTTTAGGAGCTGTAGACTGATTCTTTTCCCCGTTAGCCTGGTCTCTGTTGATGACAACAACAAGCTGATAGCATTGTGAATCCAAAATCCTGCGTAAAGGAATTTTGAGGTAAGAAAGTCCTTGTTCTGCTGTCTTTAACACACTGCCTTTCTTATCTTGGTGTTCAGAGTGTTTCCCACTAAGTGACTTGTTAATGTCAAACATTTTATTTTTTAGTCATAATTTTCTGAATTGTACTGATACATCAGGCTCATAAGAAAAGAACATCGATGATTTTTGTTTCACAGGAATGTGATGGGAGGTATCAGCAGAATTCTTGGAGAAAATGAAGACTTGACTTTTACAGATTGAAAGAATCTATAAACATACTTAGAGGGTTTTTCCCACAAATAATCTCTGTTGGACATTTTTTGTGAAAAAGCATTCGTAAAATCTCCCTATTTGTGTTTCCATTAACTAAAAAGGGACTAATAAACCCCAACAGTGTTTAAAGAATAACTGTTTGGTGTTTTATTGTCAAGTCTTGGTTTGATTATTTCATATTTTAAACTTTAGCGTTATCCAGTGCAGTCGAGTCTTCAAACAGCATTTTAGTTTATTTTAGGGATAGGAAGCTCTGAAACAGATGCTATGCTTAGCATCGGTATGCTAACGGTTAGCTGCAGATGTTGTTCTCACAGTTCTTACAAATCATTAATTTTTACTGCCATTATTTTATCTCTACTGTGTACTGCAGTACAACAACTTAAAAGTGCTGATGGCTACCTTATATATATTTTTTAATTATTTGCCAGGGCAGTATTTATTACTCTTAATTAGAACTACTTCCTTTCTTGTTTCAGAATATGAGTTTGAAACCTAGATTCAGGGTCTGAGGCTTTTCATTATTCACTTTTTCATACAACAAAAGAGATATATTTTTTTATTCAAGCTGCTTGTTTACCAAGAGGGGAGAGTTCTGCTGTTTTAAGTCCACACATGCTGAAAAAAAAGACATGTCTCATTTTGTAGTGAATTTACTTTATTTACACAACATCCTACCTTTGAGAATTCTCACTCAAGGATCTCGCTCAAGGTTGGTCAAAAAGGAAACTCACATTTGGTATTTGTCTCTTCTCTACAGGCATAAAAGCTGTGCTAAACTCTGGCAGTCGGCTGTATTCACAGAACATTCCTGGCAGTGTCTCGTTATCAAATAATAAAAATGCATTTTAAGTTGTCGAGGCCGCTCAAAGACTCTGTGCCAGATGCCCTCTTTAGATGAGTCTGGACTTTATCTACATTTTCAGACATACCTCGATAGATTTAAAACTTGCTGCGCAGCGTTTTGGATGCAGATAGCAACATCGCTGCAGTAAGTCATTTCCCGTAGGCCATCAGATGAGTGGAGAGAGCACAGTGTGGAGCTTCTAGTCCAGGGACTGTGAAGCTGTAATTAAAAAGCCAGCTCTAATCCCTCATAAGGGAGGACCCGTTGCCCTCCAGCCTGTTTACTGCGAGGGGATTGGCCACATTCACACTCTTTCTCACACTCACATGTTTTATGCACTGAATGGAGGGTGTGGGGGGGATAACTTGTTAGGAATAATGCACACCAGTGCGTGCAGCAAAACATCACACTAATCAAAGACTTTGCTGAAAACCAAGGGGAAGAAAGGACACAACCTTAAAGGCTCTGGCACCCTGCTGAATGGAGGAGTTGGGTGTTTTCTTGAAATTACTTTGCAGAGTAAAGCAGATTAATGGTGACGGTGAACTTCAAATGCATCCAAACTCTTAAGGTGCCATCCGCTATCATCGTCTCTTCCGCATGTTGTTGTATTTTTTAACCTCTTTTCTCTTCCACCTCTCCAATCATTTGTCAGCAGCTCACAGATGTATTTCTGTGCATGTCTGTTTCTTTTGAACCGAATGTCTAACCGTGCTGTGTAATTCCAACACGATTCTGTACCTTGATGGTTATCCCACGTCTCACTGCTGGAAGATGAAATGCAGAAGCTTCTCTCGTCGTCTTGATCTGCCAGCAGAAAAGTTTCTTCTGTGGTAACCATGTGTTTTTGCGATAAACTATCATCAAAAATCTTTAGGCAGAATACTGTGAAGTGAACCGAAAAGCAGTAGCTGCTGTAAATTGATTACGGGGTACGTTCAGCAGTCGATTCAGAGTAAGTCGTAGCTGAAGTACAGTTGTTGTGGGTTTTTTTAACTAATGGTGTGCAATAAAAACAAGATATTGTTTGTCTGCCATCAAGCAAACTCCCCCACAAAGATCACAAACATTTAAAAAGTTTGAAGTTGGTGTGAGAAGCCTCTGACGTTGTTCAGAGCTACATCCTGGAAGCAGATACTGGACAGAAGGTAGAGTCCCAGATAGTGAGGGATAGTTCCCCTCACTATCCTTTGCAGGACAATAAACTATATGGTGGCAGAGATTCATCAACAGAGTTTTCCACTTCTCAGTCAAGATACTTGATGTTTTCTCCAGGTTTGCAGCCCATGTACAATATTTAACCGGTTCTTTCCAGATTTGTGACTAAACAGGGTAAATGTAAACTATACAAAGGGAAACCACTGCAGTCATGGGTCTTAGCGACCACAAGTAGCAAAGATAGCTGAAATCCACAAATACTTGAGTTCTCCCTCTACAAATGCTTATAATCGTTCACACCATTATAATGGACTAAAATGAACAGTGGAAACTGTCTTGGCTACTGCTGCTGAAGCTTGCGACCTTTGATCTTTCTTGTTCCTGCATTTGGGGGATCCAGGGTGTCATCGCCAAGGTAAACAAATAACATTCCTGGATTGGTTGCTTTGCAAACACCAGCCAATAGTGTGTCAAGCAGAATTGTGCCTAGGTATTTAAACTTCCCAGGCTGCATTTTCTTTAAAATATCTTAGATATGCTGTACCAAAAAAATCAACAAAAAGGATTTTTCCACAAATAATTATGGCATCCCCTCCTTACTGCCATATATCAGCTTGAGTACCATGATGAGATGCAATACGTCAACACACTCTGACCCACAGCTTTGAAGGATGTTGGGAGGATTCTGGCAGGGAGTGATGCTGGTGGCAGTTATCGTTTCATGACCGCAATTTTTTTTCTTTTCTTTATCAAGGGAGGCCATCATAAATCTGGACTTGGAGGAACGTACACTTATCCACCCTCTCTGCTACATGGGTGGTGATGCTGAGAGTTGCGGCTTCGGATTTTGACCTCTGGGAGTTGATAATCATCCCTTCCCTCTTGTCCAATCTCTTATTGCTGGGTGATTCACTTCCGCTGCACTGATGTACCATTCCCATTAAACCAATCCCACTACTGTGGTATCATCTACAAATTTAATGATCAAGTTTTCTTCATGTGGGGATGCACAGTCTAAATTGTTAGAGCAGATTAACTACAGTTTCTCCTTACGTTCTCAGCTCATTCAGCTTACGGTCAATTGGCCCGCAATGTGTAGTAGAGTCTATGGGTGCATGTAAACAGTCAATTATATCCACTTTCATCCTGCTGCCCCAGTGTGAAATACTTTCCCTTGGCCAGCGTCCAGACACTCTTTCCTGCTGGCAGAGCTCCATGAAGCAGACATTTTCGACCTGGACCAATAAAAGCAGCATTCCTTCTCCTCTCCTCTGGATATGAGCTAATGAGAGTTGCGGTATACCACCTAAACAAATAAAATCCTTTTACTGCCCCCGAACGGGCTTGCTAGCCGACACTTGAGCAGGTAAAGTGGGGGCGAGTTAAAATGTTCAGCTCAAAATAGCAAATGATCATAATCGGCTTTTAAAGTCAGAACTGTTTCTTCTTTTGTCAAAGCAACGAGTGGCTTCTGTTCGAGTTGTCTTTGTAAGATGCTCTCTAGCCTGCGTGAAAATCAGTGGCAGGCTTCATCATCACAACTTGCTTAGCAACATGATTTACTGCCTCCTCCTGTCTTGGCTACCCAGCCTCCACGCACATGGATTCTCCCGTTAAAAAGCTGTAATAAGACATCTTACATTGCTTTAAATGGATGTTCTTTGTCTTTACGCCCATTTTTAACAGCCTGGCAAACTAGTAAGGACCGCGTCTAACTGCCTGTGATTGTTTCAAACTTTTTTCCCTACCGATGTGAATTTTTTATATATTTTTTGTATTCTAAACCACATAATGTCAGTAGAGTTGCTACATTTGTGGATAATCACTTCCACTACCAATTCAGCAATTCCCTTTGAGGTTTGTTTACCCCACTCCTGCAGAACTCTGCCGTTCCTCTGAAACCCTTGTCCCTCGTCTCCCCTTTGCGTGATGGTTTAACATCTTGTGAACTTGGGCGTACATCAAAGGGTGTTTGAAAATGGGTGATGGATCCGCTCACAGCCCTTGCAGATTGCCTAAAAAGCTGTAATAGTACATGCCAGCTGGGCATGTTGAGGCAGGGAAGCTGTAGCATCAAACCCTCCCCTCAGCCTCTAACAGCCATAATGAAATAGAATAAACGATGACTGCTTCTTAGGTCAATGTAAACATAAACAGACTGCGTTTATTGCTTTGGTGAATGGACAGTCGTTAAAAAGTGCAATCTCCTTTAGTTTGAGTTTTTCTGTATTGGCACAAAGACTTTTTAAATATCCAAAATAAATAAACAAGACATCAAAAACAACAAATACAATTAATCATGAAGTCCTTGTAAACAAAATTGTGCTTAAAAAAATAAAAAATAGAGGGCTAGTTAAAAAGGAAGCATCAGACTGAAGACTTTTGTCATCCAGTTTTTGGTAGAAAGATAAGAGAAAAACAATAAATCATACAAATGGAAATTAATGAAATTGTTTAAATTTATCATGCGATTAGTTGACTTATTGCTTATTGCAACAGACCTACTATCAATAAATCAAAATGTGATTAAATGCAGGGAATGTGCAGTTTAGTCATACAAATAACTCCTTATGAATGGGAATGTTTTTCTAGAGCAGTTTGTGGGGTTGTGATTGTTGCATCATAAAGTCAGAGCTATGAACTTAACTAAAAACAGAAGTAATGAATAGTTATTGCCACTTTTATTGTTACTACAATAGCACCATAAAGTGTTGTAATAAAAATTTAAGTCCATATCGCCCATCACCAAGTACAGCCATGTGTTTAAATGGTGTCAATAAGTGAAGGAATATGCAATAATCTTTGAGAACATTCTCAATCTCAAGTGAGAGATATTTTCTCTTTTTCATTATTGAGGCATTTAATAAATAGTTTATTTTGGTGATTCTAATTTACCTGTATGTTTGTTTATGGTTTGTGTTTTTATTCAGTGTATAAAAATCACTTGTTTCAGCTGTACTTACAGTTAGAGCTCAGGATGGATGCCTTAAAAGCCTAAGTTGGTTGGTGAATTATGGAGCTAACATTGTGATTTTTGTCCCATTCTAAAACTGACTTGAATCCAATAAATGAGCTCTAAACTTTACCTGTGCAAAGCCAAGTCGGACTGGCGTCGAAAACAAACTACTCTGTAATTACTTGGAACATGGAAATGAACCTTGATGTTCCTGAAATGGGCTTTGTTATGTAGCTCAGTCAGGGTGTAATCAAGAAACGAGGCCAGTGTAAATTTCTTTTTGTTTCAGCCAAGTTAATGAGGATACCATGTTAAACAGCCAATCTGTGGTTTGCGCTTCTGCTCCTTGCACCCCGCCCCTGTGAAGCATGGGTTTATTTTTCCTGGTAATGTCTGATGTCTTGCATCTCTCTATCCCCACTGCTGATTAAAGATGAAATTATATCTTTGATTTGATAGTATAGAAAGCACTTTAAAATTACCTTGGCTGTTGATCAACATTAAACCTCTTGATTAGTGGGATGGGAAGGGACCTTTTTTTATTATTGCTATCTTTGTTTGCTTTTTCCGAGCCAATCAGTTCGGGTCCACTCCTATCAAGTAGAAATTAACCTCTCTCCAACACCTTTTCCGGGGTAACATGAACTCCACCAATCGTGCACATTCGCAGACGATAATATATTTTCATCAGCCTCATTAATTTTGAAGATGAATTTATAACCCCGGCCAAAATAGGCAATTATCGGCCACAGGAGAACTCACTGGGCGCCTAAATTGTTTTCTGTATGAACGGAGAGCCTGGAGACAGAGCTGTGCTTGCTGTCTGTCATCGCTATTCACATAGCCTACAGCAGAGGATATAAAGATATGAAGCTAAAAGAAGGGAGTGGTCCACAGAAATGGATGCATTCTGGTTTGGTAGTCTCATCCCCCCGTCCCCGTCCAGCCACAGGATGGGATGCTAATGTTTTCCCTAGGGTGCTAACAGGATGCAAGGTCTGGTGGAGCAGCATTTGCACATTCACATGTCTGTTACATCAAACTCTAAGACACTCAGTCTGCTCTCATTCTGTTTGTGAGCAATATTCTGGATCTGAATGTTTCATCTGAATTGCTGTGTTTAGCACTATATTGTATGTATGGAAGAAATAAAAACATTATAATGTTTTCTTTCCCTAACCATTATGCTACCATTTGTCATTAAATATTTATAGTAGGAGCACAGGTGGTTACACACTGCTTGTGTGTCACAGAAGAAAACTGGATTTTGCTAGTAATTCAAAACAAAACTGAATTGATTTAGTTTTAATATTAGAGATAAATGCAGCATGCATCGCTGGCATTTCTGGAGCTTTTTCAGGGTGTACTTAGAATGCTGCCCATTACCTTTAGTGAGAGATTTCAAAATGGGTGTTGATATTTCCTTATTCAGCGGATTTCATAACATACAGATGTTAAAAGGTCAAAGGAAATAAAAAAAAAGCAGCTGTATTCTGTTCTGTCTTCTTGTTAGCAGTGAAATCTTTCTTAGCCAAAATAAACCACAGACATGGCATAACACCTTGTGGATGAAAGTTTTCCATTAAATTCCTTACGTCTCTTTCCTACCGTTGGCACCGCACTGATCCTGAAGATCGCTAACTTTGAGTCTTCTTTCCTTAGTTACAGCATCCACAGTGAAGATTGTTGTTGATCTTGTAAGCTGTTAGTACAGCGGGATGTGCTCACATCAGAACAAGCTGAAAGTCGACCAATGCTGGTCACCATCTGGTTACCCAGTGCAAATCTCTTAAAGTACTGGTAATTGTATCACAGTAGCTTGGACATTGCTTTAAGAAAATTTATGTTTCTATAGTGAGAATGAAAGTATCAAAAGTTGTTGGTGAATTGTGTTTTTAAAGTAACATTGTTGTGGAGTACTCTGAGGATTACAATCCGAGGGAAAGGAAATGTATAAAGATGTTTTCTCTACTTTACGTCCACCTGATTTAATTGGGTCTTTATTGTTCAGATGTTGCCCCGAAAATGCCACAGTATTATTTGTTTGATGTAAAGAGCTTTAAATCTGCATCACTGTCTGACATGTGCATCTTCCCCCCTCTCCAGGTGACTAAGATGGTGAAGACGGTGACCACCAGAACAGTTCGGCAGGTCCCCCTGGGCCCAGACGGCCTCCCTCTGCCTGAAGGCTCTTCCCCTCTGAGCAGCTACACCGATTCCATCGACCGACGATACATGAAGAACGGAGGCGAGCGCTTCATCACACCCCAAGCAACCTCTACCCTGTCCCGCGCCTACAACAACTCCTACAACGACTCATACGTGGAGACACCGGAGAGCCAGTACATTCGTCACTATGGCCTCCACGAAGGCTATGCGGATTTGACGGACAACTATGGTAGCCTCTCACGTGGCGTCAACTTCCGGCCGCCGCGCTACCCCTACATGCCCAACAGCTACCGTCCAGAGAACAGCTACACTCTGCCAATTAGAAAGGATGACTACGGCCATGTGGCGCAGCCCCAGGTGCCCATGGGCAGCAGCACAGTGGATCTGAACCGCTCGCAACCTGAGCGATTCCAACCCGAACCTTATGGTTTGGAGGACGACCGTCGCAGCTTGGGGCCCGAAGAAGAGGAGCCGTACGAACTGGAACCCGACTACTCCACTGCCAACCGTCGGACCCTGCCGGGGACGAACCGGGGCCGCACTCACAGGGAACCTCTCCGCGATGTGCACAGGGTCAGGTAAGAAGAAACTGCTAACCCCTACCCTGCAAACAAAACAAAGTTTGTTTTTTGCAACAAAAGGCAAACTCTTGCTAAATGCTTGTCTCATTCTCTTGTTCTTGAATCGGAAAGACTGCTGCAAAAAGCATGTTTCTTCTTGAACAATTTGCTAAGAAAAGAAGCTTGGTAAAAACAAATTACCTTGGATTGGCTTTTTCCTGTAACAGTTTTTGTGTCAGAGGTTAAGAGGCTGGAATGACTTGAGATGTGACAAGACAGGAGGAGGATGGAAGGAGATAGGGGAGTGTGTCGGGATTTCAAGCAAACTTTCAGGAGAAGAATACAACTCCTCACCTTATGGGACAGGAAAAGACCTTTCGGCCCCTAACAATAAACCCTAAACACCAACTGTTGTCTGCTAATGGCTCTCAGTCAGTTTGTTGTCAACCGTAGGAGAGCCTGGGGAAAAACGTCCAGACTGAAGTAAATTGGACCATGGGATTGAAGCTGAGTCAGTGTGTTAAAGACGGTTTTTTGATCACTGATCTGTAGCAGATGGATATTTCCAAGCTCTCTGCACTTTTCTACTAATCTGAGAGTTAAATGTTTGGCGTCTCGCCAGTTCCAAGAAAAGAGGGCTGAAGAGCAAAAAGAGAGCGAGGCTGGAGCGTATGCGCTTATTTCAGTCGCCATGAAGGACAGAATGGTACGCAGGTTTCCGGCTTCTTTAATTGAGCATCCGCACTGGATTTAAAGGCTCCCTCATTGATGCAAAAGAGCAGAAGCCTAATCAGAGCCTCTGTCATTACACACTAGTGACTGTCCTCTGTCAAACACAAACACATACACACACACTCAATAAAATCCCATCTTCAGAAAACAAGTCACTCCTCTAAGAGATGCTTGCTGTGACAGGCAATTTGTAACGTGCCTTACATGTGTCACAACACATCTCTAACAGCCACATGCATATAGACACACAGTCCCTCATATGCATTCCCAAACACCAGCATGCATATAGCTCATTAAAACAACACAATAAAACATACATTTTCTAATCTTATCTTTGCATTTCCTTCCCTGAGTACAATTCCTTTTTTTCAGCCTAAGAGCAGCTACTATCAGCTCCCCCTGCAGCACACAGCCTCTTAAGCTCTGAGGCTGTGATTAGTATTCTTCCAAGAAGGGACCAGCGTCTCCGAAGTGCTGTAATGAATCTTAGATTTAACGCGCTCTAATTACAGCTTATCATTTCATGCAAGCCTTCAATTATGCACAGACAAAAATGGTGATATTTAGTACCAAAGCGGCTTTCTGTGTCGGCGCCATGCGCTTGTTTTGTCGCCACAGCGGACTCCATTGTGCGTCGCCACGCCGATGGGAATGATGATTTGTTGCTGGGGTTCGCTTGGCTTTTAGACTTTAGGGTTAATTCTAACTTTGCTCTGTGGTGCATTCGGACTAGTGGCGCTCTCTAAACGCTGCCACAAGTAGATTCATATGTTGCTTGCTGTCCTAATGAGGTAATGGCTACACCAGTCTGTTATTGACAACCCATTTAAAACGGAGCATGTCCCACTTTTGCAAGTGAACTAGGAGTGTAGATTGGACTTTCTTATGTTACCTTCAGCCTCTCTCAAGCTGGTTTGGGATTGTTGTGCAGAAATCAGAGTGTTGGTGGGAAGTGTCAAAGCAACATTGATCATTTTTACTGGAATACTTTGCATTGCAAAGGGGAAAAAGGCTCAGTACTCAGTAAGCTGTCAGTGATGTTCTGGCTTGATCTGTGTGTCATTCAGCATGCCTATAATGCTATAATGGAGCATTTATGATCCTCGCCTCATTTACTTTTATATTTAACATCTGCTGGTAATGGTAAAGCGGAATGTTTTTATGACCTTAACTCTTCTCTAAGGTAGAGACATGGTGGCATTAAGCGACGTCTCTGTCAAACTAAAAGTCGTGCATTTATCAAGCCCTTCTTTAGTCAGTATCTTGTAGAGACACTTTTTTCTGCTCTTTTTTGGTTAATTCTTCTGTTGAAAGTTAAATCTCCACCTGAATCTCAACACGTTTGCAGGTTTTTCTTCAGAACTACCTTTTATTTAGCTCCATCTATCGTTCTGTCAACTCGGACGAGTTGAAGAAAACCGACCCCACAGCATGATGCCATTTGGAAGATGCTTTGTTCGGGATCATGTACAGTTTTAATTATCAACACATGTAATATATTAACGAGGACAGCTTTGGGTTTGAAAGGTATGCCTTCTATAACATCAATACACAGCAACTTTATTTATACTGAGCCATTGCAGGGCAGCGCCTCCAGTGGCTGCAGCCTTAGGCACCTGTCTACCCATGACTTATGTTTGTTTTTGGACGGACTTTACTGAAATGTCAATTTACCCCCTGGAGGACCAATAAAGGTATTCTTATAAAATGACTCACAAGTGGACTCTACTTACCAATTAGGTGACCTCTGAAGCAATGATATAGATACATTTATTACCTCTTCTTTGCTATCATGGCATTAATTATTTTTTGGATATGAGAATAAAAAGTAGTGAATGGGGGTGCACCAAGCTTTGAAAAGTCTGATCGGCTGATTCCAGTTTTGGCTGATATTTTGCTGATGATTTTCAGACCTTTGGTGAGGTAAACTAGATCGGTGGACAAGATCGGATGCTCTACTTTGTGTTTGCCAATAACCACAATAAGCATAATAAATGCATGAAGACGGTGGTGAAAAGCTGACAAAAGAACATTTTTGTTTGACTGTTTTATCGTATTTAGTCTGTAATATAATGACATAAGCACTAAGTGGCGGGAGAGCATCTCTATTCCCTTTATGTCTGGGCAAGCGGTGCAAGCTCTACATTCCAACTCTAACACAGCCATTCTGACACAGAGTTTGTGTCTATGAGGACCTCTCTGTGAGTGTGGGTGTCTTCATGCCAGTGTGATTAATAGGCGCTTTGGAGCTGTGACAAACCACAGGGGCGTCTTAAAGCCGATCTCTAATGGCTCATCTCTCCTTGGGCAATCCACTCCACTCCAACCTGCCCACCTGTATCCAGAAGTCACACAGGCACACACAAACACACACACACACACACACACTTGGATATGAACACATGCACCCATGACCATAGCTGCTCACCACTTAATTGAGAAGGGTGGGGGTGTTTTAATCTAATCCACTGATGTTTATATACCGAGTGGACCATAAAAGAGATGTGACCCTGGCCAATTGATCCACCTCCTCTCTGCTCACATCCAGTGTCTTGAAAAAATATTTGTACTCCTGAATTTGTGATGTTACAGCCACCTTATTGCATTTTATTGAGGTTCTGTAGGACAGGCCAACTCAAAGTAGTATATAACTGTGAAGAGAAAGGGAAGTCGGAAAAACGTGACATGGATGTGCATTCGGACACCTTTTTCCTTCCAAGCCTCCTGAAACCAAAAGTTTACATACATCAAATAAAAACACACATTCTTCTTCACTGTCTGACGTTTAATCAGTCTGACTCACCAAAATTATTTTCTTCTGCTAATTCCCACTATAATGACAAAAATAATATGTATATTTATTATTGTCCTCAAAACATTAATAAACTTGGTAGCATTGCCTAAAATTCTCTGTCTTGGGTCAAATGTTTTGGGTTTCCTTCCACAAGCTTCTCACAGTAGTTTGTTGGCGTTCTGGTTCATTCTTCCCGACAGAAAGGAGGACGATTTGTCCACATATTCTCAATAGGACTGATATCTGGGCTTTATGATGACCACACCAAAACTTGGTTGTCCTTAAGCCACTTTGTGACTTTTTGGCTGTAAGTCCATTTAGAAGACCTAAGCTTTAACTTCTTGGATGGTGTTTTTAGATGTTTCTTCAACATATCAAGATAACGTTCTTTGCCAGCCCTCATGCATCACAGTTGGTGTTCGAAGGCTTACCAGCATCCCACTTTTTCCTCCAAATGTTACGATGGTCAATATGGCCAAACAATTCCATTTTAGTTTTGTCAGACAACAGGACACATCTCTAAAAATGAAAGTCTTTGTCCCTGTTTGCGTTTTCAAATCACAATCTGGCTGCTTCTTCTTTTTTCTTTTTTTTTTTAGCAATGGCTTCCTCCTCACTGAATGGCCTTTCAGCCAATATTGGCACAGGACACACTTTATAGTAGCTGGAGTCACTGTCTTACCAGACTCAGGCAGCATCTTCACAAGGTCTTTGGCTTTTGTTCATGGGTCCATCTGCACATTTTGAACCAAAGTTCACTCAACTCTTGGTCAGAGTTGGATATCCCCATCCTGTCTACACTTTCAACCCAACTTTCAAACCCGGGTTTAACCTCCCTCCTGAGTCTCAGACCCTTTTCAAGGTTTTCTTTATATTAAAGTTTAAATCTCATTCTATATGTTTGTGGTTTCTCACAAGCCTTTCCTCTAAATTATAAATGAAACACTGTGACTTCACTTTGATGTTGAGGAAAATCTCATCTAAAAACAAATGTTTTTTTTCTTCTTCTACTTCCTCATGTTTTCTCTTGCAAACTCATCTCCACAATATCATTCACAGCTCAGAATGACCAATTTATTCCCCAAGGAGTATCGTTGAAAATCTCATAAATGTAGTAGAGAGGGGTGTGAGTATGTGTATAGACACGAGGTGCACACATCTTCAGAGTATGTAATTCTTTTCAGTTTACCTCCTTTGATGGATCTGCAGAAGAGCAGGGTCATGTACGGCTCGAGCCGGGAGACGATGAAAGTCGCCGAGAAAACTCGAGGAACCGTGAAAGAGAGAACAGCGAGGATGTGCAACTGTCTCTTTCATCCAGACTCAAAATGAATGCGGCCACGCAGGGCCCCTAAATAAACGTCTGGATGCTCCCAAATAGGACGGACGTTAAGCAGCTCGATTAACACGAGGAGGGCGATCTGCTGTAATCAGGCAGAGTGTATTGGCTGCAGAGGGGCCCTTTCACGTCCCTTGAATACAGCCACAATGCCGCCAATATAAATGCAAATCCTGACATTCCCGTCACTCAGCCTGCTTTACCAAAAGCCCCGCCGCATCGGCCCCGGATCTAAATGAGCCGCGATCCGCACAACTGTACATATCATCTGTGTGCCAATGTGTCTGCGTGACAAAGCCCGTATAAAAAAAAAAAAAACAGTGTGGGGCGTAATGAGAGAGAAAGCCAGAGAGAAATAGAGATACAAAAGTGACAGCAGTGGCAGTTTATGTATGCAGGTCTGCTTCACAGCAATGAATCTGAGATTGTGAACTGCACTCTTCCTTTGGCGGGTTATCCCTGCCTCTCTTTGCCTTGTCAGGTCCAATATTCTGCTGCACAAAAAAAAAAAAATCTGGGTGATGGCTTGGGTGGCGAGTGGCTGTTTACGTCTTAGTGTACGCGTGGGTGCATTTAGTAACCACCAGCGCCTGTACGCACACATGCAATTTTCTCGTGTTTTTTGCAAGCAGTTTATCATGTCACTCAGTGTTTTTGCCAAACCTCAGAGCGCCGCTCTCTCTCCAAATTATGTTCTGTAATCAGAATCTTGATTTGCCCCTCCTTCTACGCTGCGGGCACAAGCTTGTTCAACATGAAAAAAAAAAGCTTCCCAAAGTTAGCATTCAGAATGCCAGCTCTATTTAAATTAAAGCTATCTTTGTTTTCTTCGAAGTTTGTAGTTATTCTTAGAAGTAGAAGTGGATGAAGCATTTGCACGAATGTTGTTTTCCACAACCCCCAAAGATAATCTGTCTCTGTAACTTTTGGATCCAACTCCAGTGCCTTGCAAAATGTTTCATATTTCTGGATCTCATTCACATCTTGACATGTTCACAACCCTACCAACCAAGATATGTTTAAGAGATTTTACAAGATGGACTAAGACAAAGCAGCTTTCACATAAAAAAATAACAAAAAACTTCAGAATAAACTGAAAACGTGGCATGAATTTACCTTCACGGTCTTTTATTCCTAATACTCCTAAACATAATCTAGCTTCAACAATGGCCTTTAAAGGTTACTTAATTAAAAGAGTCCCTTTGTGTTTGTCAGTGTAGGTACAGATGTTCTGTGACAATCCCAGAGGTTTATCAGAGAAAATTAGCGAACAGATATTCATGAAGACAAAGAAGGACAGGAGACCAAGTAGTGGGAAATATTAAAGCAGTGATATGTTATAAAATAATATCCCAAGCATTAAGCATCTCATGGAGCTCTGGGAATCTGAAAAAGGATGAGTATGGCACAACAACCTATCTACTGAAACTGGCAATCCAGGCGAGGTGAACATGAAGCAGAGATGTAACCAAAACATCCATGGTGACTCATGAGGAGCCACAGAGATCCGCAGCTTTTGTGCGAGCATCTATTGATGCAATGAATTAATTAATTCCATGATAATTTTAAAGGAGCACAATGATTTCCGCTTACATCATTTATTGTTTTTTTTCTTTTCTTTCTTTCTACCAAAAACTGGATGACAAAAGTTTTCACTCTGCTGCTTTTGTCTCTGCTAGTTATTTTTTTGAAGGACAATTTTGTTTACAGGGACTTTATAGTTTATTTTATTTATTCTTTCTTTTATTTTGTTTATCTGTTTTAGAAATTTAACATGTCCAGTATTAAGTGATGATTAGAACTTAAAGTTATTGATCTTTGAGAACGTGTTATTGCGTAGGTCTATGTTGTAGTGGGACATGCCTTCAAAATGCAATCGAAGCTACAATAAAGCAGTTTAGATCAAACATATCAAAGCATATTGTTATGTTAGAATGGCCTAGTCAAAGTCCAGAGCTAAATCTAGACAAGAGTCTGCCACAGGAGTTAAAAACTGATCTTTACATGTTCTCGTCCATCAGTTTGGTTGAGCTTTGGCTATTTTGTCGTGAAGAATGATCAGAAATGTAAGTTGTTTTTTTTTTATTTAAAGGTTTTATCGGCTCTCATGGCCTTTATTTGATAGTTAATTAACAGGGAAGTTGGTAATGAGAGATGGGGAAAGACATGCAGCAAAGGTCGCCAGACACATGGGTTGTGCTTAACCCCGGCGCCGCCAAAGCACACCCAGAAATTTAAGTTTATAGAAGCTGGTCGAGATGGTGAAACTGGAACAAAAGGTGGTTTGGAGTTGTAGCTGTAAAACGTTTTCAAAAATGTCGACATGTGACCAACGTTGGACTTGAAACGTTGATGCTGCAATGTTTTTGCAAGGCACTGTATCTCTTTATCATCCAGCAGAAAAGGGATTTAGGATTTTTGACACATTGTTCAGGAAGGAGTTCATCTCTTATTGATTTCCGTGGCAGAGAGATGCACAAACTACAGTAAATGCCACAAAATCCAATATGTTACTGCACGGCTTTTTGTAAGAGGGATACACGAGAGTCGAGGCAAGACGGCATATTGATCCCCTTCCAGTTTTCGCTGAATGCCACAGAGAAAGCTGTAAAACGACATAATTAGCATAAAGCTCATTAAACGTGGCGTGCCATGTGACAACTCTCGTCGGCAACCGACTTTGGACACCACCAACCAGCATGAAAGATGGTGAGAGGAGACCATCTGGATTATGTAATGAGGGTAAACAAGTCTCAATCTGGGCGATGGGTGGTGGGGAGGGATGCTAAATGCTGCGTGTAGCTACACAACACTTCAGTTTTGCTCCTAATGACAGAGCACTGCTTGTTTTTTTCTTCTTCTGCCTTTTTGAGAGAAAGAAACATTTAAAACATTCCCTGACTTTGTATGTGGTGTCAGAAGTGGGAAGCCTTCTCAAGAGTTTTAAGAAAAAGCCGACAAACACTCCTATCACTGGATTCAAACAAATACAGTCACCCATGTTCCTATGAAGAATGTATGACAGTGTCTTTGGAGTGGAGGACCTTAGAGAACAGACTCCAAAGGACTTTGGAAATGTTGGCTCAGTGAAGGACCCCCTCCCACTCCCTTCACTCGGTGGACCACTTTACTTCTTAATTCTGTCACCAGAAAAGCAGTTAGAGCTCAGTACTGTTTAAGTCCCCAACACTAATAGGAGAACTGCTAATGAGGGTAATGCTAGCAGAGAAATCCCAGAGTGTTGGTCATTAACATTT
The DNA here is from genome assembly GCA_903067075.1 of Micropoecilia bifurca. NCBI lineage: Eukaryota > Metazoa > Chordata > Actinopteri > Cyprinodontiformes > Poeciliidae > Micropoecilia > Micropoecilia bifurca. The sequence goes on along the minus strand of CAEGAF010192942.1, from coordinate 12,804 downwards.
CAGTGACTGCATGCTAGTGTTTGGAGCTGTGAGCAAAGGGAGCCCTGCAGGCACTGTAGGGGCTCCTAGTCTTCCCTGGGGGAACTGCTTGGCTCTTTTCTCTACCCCTAGGGGAAGCGATATCAAATCCTTTTTTCTGGGTTCCTTTAAAAAAAAAAAGAAGAAAAAAGAAAAGACTTCACAGGTCTTTCCCTCAAAGCTTTTTCTTTTTTTGTTGTTGCTCTGTCTCTGTTGGTTTGCAATCATTTCCTGTCTCCTAGTCGCTTTCTCTTCAACCCGATGTTTGTTGAAGTCTGACATGTTTGTTACGCCTGCTGACAGGGAGTAGGGAGCAGAATGCTGCAAATCATTTCGCTTATTGCAAAGGGCTGCCATCAGAGCCCCGCTGACAAACCTGATGAGAACAGATCCAAACATCCGATCACCTTGTCCTCTCCTCTACCTTTTCCCCTCATTAGTCAGTGAGTCTCACCTCCGTTGGCTTTTCTTCTAGCCTGTCCCCTGGCTGTCTGATTCTTCTCAGACAAATTCAAGTCGCCCTCCATTTACCTCTTCTATCTAACATGTCTTGACTGTCCTCCCTTTTGTTATCTTGCAGAGGGTACCCAGATGACCCCATTGAGGCAGAGCTGATTGATGAGCGCCACCCTTACATCCACGGTATGTATTCAGCACCACTTGCTCAGCCGGAGAGAGGCAGCATGGCCAGTCTGGACCGAATGGCCGGCCGTCGTTCGCCTTCCATCGACAGCATTCGCAAGGACCCCCGCTGGCGGGACCCCGATCTCCCTGAGGTCATCGCCATGCTGGGTCACCCCATCGACCCGGTGAAGTCCAACGCTGCCGCCTACCTGCAGCACCTCTGCTATGAGAATGACAAAATTAAGAAGGACGTCCGCCAGCTGAAGGGGATTCCCATTCTGGTCAGCCTTTTGGATCACCCCAAATCCGAAGTGCACCGCAAAGCCTGCGGCGCACTTCGGAACATCTCCTACGGCAAGGACAATGAAAACAAGGTGGCTATCAAGAACTGTGATGGCATTCCGGCCCTCATCCGTCTGCTGAGGAAGACCAACGACATGGAGGTCCGAGAACTCATCACTGGTAAGAGGAACATTTCCCAAAAAAACTAAACATTTCGAGCAGTACATCGTGCTATAATGTTATTTTTTCCATCAAGACATACCTGGAACTCGATTCATTCGTGCATGTTTGAGAAATCCTTTAATCTCCATGGCAACCATTCAGTTGTGCAAAACGCCTGGGCGGTCCTAGCGCCTGCAACTCCAGCTCTCAACTCCTTCAGACTAGCCAGCAATTAGCAAACACCTGGTGCAAATGCACATTTGTGTCATCACTGTACAAGCTGCTTCTCAGTCAAGTCATAACAAGCATTTTCATAACTTAAGATAACAGTTATCTGATTGTGCTATAAAAAGCCACTATGTGCCTTGAAAATACAAACTGCCTCTTTAAATAATTAACATTTGCTTACTGCTGCAGAGAGAGTAAATTCTTCAGTCTTGTTTTTGGGTTTTAAACGACTTGTATTCAGAGGGGGAGGAAATTGCTACCGTCATATTTTATCCATCAAAAATCTGTGACTGTCACAAATTTCCCCCAACTTCTTTGTGATTATAATTCAATTTGACAGCATAAACACTGTAGCATGATCATCAGTTTACGGAGAAGAACAGGGGGTTTTATTCCCCGCTGGATCCGTCTCCGCTCTTCTCTCCTTTCACAGGCATTCAGAACTTTGTGTCTGGCAAATCTCTCTCCAGTTTTCTACAGCTGCACATTACCATGCCATTTGAAGCTCACACAGTCGTTACAAAGTGAAATTGCTGCAACAGAACCAATAGGCTAAAAATCATAACTTTTAATTGCACGTTAAAGACTCTCTCTTTCGCTCTTGGTTTCTTGGCAAGAACTCGGTTGACTCTGCTCCAGCGGCAGGAGTTACTGCTGGGCCCTTTTTTCAGAGTCCAAAGTGAAAACAAAAAGGGTCCAGGTCTAATAGTCAAAAAAGGTCATAATAAATTTGGAAAAGAGAAACCCCACGATTAATTAGTGTGTAGTCGACTGGCACTGAAATGACATATTTTCCTTCCTGTCTACTCTTTGAAGCCTTATGTCTACACAGTAGTTCTTTAGTTTGGCAGTCCTGTCTATTTCTCTCCAATAGGCTGCCATATCTTTTATATTCTGCACTGCACTGTGCTCCAAGTTATTGATGCAAATTTGTTACGTTACAAGAATACATCAATGTTAACATTTATATGTCTGCTTGGACCTTTTACTTTCTGTGATTGGTTTGTGTTGCAGGCAAGATTGACATTTTTTTTCCTTCTCTGTTTCGCACTAAGCTATGTGAATCAAAGTTTGTCACTAAGAAAAGATAGTGTGCATATATAGCCCTGCAGAGCTGCAAATGACTCTTTCTTCTAATCGTGGAGTCGATACATTTCTGTAAATGACCTGAGCTGCACCGTAACGAGGAAGCTCCCAGTCTTGGAAGCAGATTCGATCACAGAAACTCCATGGCTCTCCAACCGAGCTGGTGTGTGTAAACACATAAGGTGATATTTAATTACTTAAGCCACAACGTTCTGTACTGTAAGCAGAAAGACGGACTGGAAGCTAGAAGATCTCCTGTCAGGAAAAAACAAAGTCACACAAGTATTGATCCCCGTAGAAAAGTCTGTAATCTGCATCAGATAACCGAAGACGTTTTAATTCTTCTTGGAGAAGCTATTGAATCAGAAGTGATGCTCCGGTGGAAATCAGCTGGGAAATACGTGTGTGTGTGTGTGTGCTCAGTTTATTCCAGCTGATTTAACCTGACACGCTTACATACTGTGGCATCTGAGAAGAGATGAGAAGAGATTTTTCTTTTCTTTCTTTTTTTTTTCCCGGTGCACTCGTGTGAAAAATGAGACACTTTAAAGTGAGATACCCAGACCTTGTGAAGTAGGTGCCAAGTGAAAACACTGAGTGCATGCTGAAATTTAAGGAGGGGAATGGATTTGCTTTTTATGCTCTTTAGGGGGAGGAACGTTGTCGTCACGTTAAGTTTCCAGCACTGACAACAGCTCTGGCTCGACGTTATAATGCGAATATCTGTGCGACTGTCACCCCAAACTACAAACATACAGGCTATTATTTACGCTGACGCCAGTCTCTATAATCCGAGTGCTTTACGAACCGTTGTGGGCATGCATGCCTAAGTGTTTGCATAAGTGAGTCTCCTTTGTTTTGACAGAGATGTAGCAGTGAGCGATGGCGGTGCTGCTGCAGAAATGATTGCCTTTACAGCACCGTGTTGCTCCCTATTGAAGCTAAAAATAACCCTTCACCACAAGACAAGGAGGACGGAAGGGAAGGAGGCTTTTCTCCTCCTCTCTTACTCATTATTCAGCCCTCCCACGCTCAGACTCTGTTTTGTTTTTTTCTTTCCCCTCTCCTTCATTCATTATCTCCAGACGGTGATTTTCGTTCTCTTGCTGGTTTACTCTTTACTGCTTTAGGTGGCCATTGCCCCGCAGGAAACTAGCTCCTCACAATGCAGGCTCAGCTTGCGTCCCCAGCCACTTGTCTGGAATTGGCAGTGCTTTTCTGCAATTAAATATAATTCAAGGTTTTTGTTTTTTGGTTGTTGTTGTTTTTTTTTAAATATGGGGCTCTTTTCTTAGTTCATAGGTTTAAGGGTTTTGCTGTGGAAGTATGCACAATCCTGTGCAAAAACCGCTCAGAGAGCTCTGTTTTCTCCTAGTGGAAATGGGTGACGTGGAAGGAACCTAGTGGTTTCACTTTCCAACACACACATCCACACACACACACACACACACACACACACACACACACACACACACACACACACACACACACACACACACACACACACGAGACATGCAGACAAGTCATTTATATTTTTAGAACGTTTTACTTTTCAGAGTAATTGTGTTTTCCTGTTTCAGCAGCCTCTGGGCTGTTTGTGGCCTCAAGCAGATTCCTTTGCGAAAAGTGAGATCATGAGGCAGATTGGTGCTGCGTTTTCCACAGATTTTATTGCTCATATGAGACTACAAACAAGGAAATTTGACATGAGAAATCAATAACTGAAGATAGATGACGTCTGAGTTGGACCTGATTGCCGTCTTCAGGTTGTTTAACGTCAACTTATCTTAAACTAAATTAATGAAAATAATAAATTGAATGGATTGGAATTTAATTTTCAGCTATTCTTTTAATTAAAATAGGAAAAGACAATTGCAATCAAAAGACAATTCAGCTTCCCCTTGTTAATCACCTTGTTGCTAACTTGATACACCTTTATTAGAACAGTGATGAACACTAAAACTCTTTCACAGTAATAAGTTTGTCAAATTGTCGCAGGAGAGCTAATTAAGATGTTCTTTCGTGAAGCCGCATTCAATTCCTGTGGTTTTGACTATTTGATTGTGATTTTCTGGATGACCTTTTTTTTGTCATAAATATATAACATTGAATGTGTGTTTATTCTTAATCACACTGTTTTTGTGTGAAACTTTCAAATCAACTCTAGAGCAATATCTAAAACCTTGTGAGCCTGGTGGCAGAATCTGCTAAGAGTCTCGTCATCTGTAGTGAAAATAACCCTGAACCAACATGAGCTGAAATGCCACTCAGAAAGGAGGAAGGTTTGACCTAAAAAGCCAGATTATAGTTTGAAAATTCACTCAATTATAGATACATTTTAGATTTTTATTTTTTTGTAGGGGATTTTATTGGAGACTGATGCAATTAAAACTTGAAAGCTGGCCATTTGTTGAAAGAAAGTGGAAATAATCGCCTCAACCATGAAGTACAGGAGTGGCAGCATCACGCTGAATGGGTGTTTGGATCCAGGAGGGACTGGTGCACTTCAAAAATAGATTGAATTATAAGAAAATAATAAATATTAAAGCATAAACTACTTTGATTAGGCCACTAAACTGGTCTCGGGGATCTGATGGAGACGTCACTAGAAGACAGTTTTTGAGGGAGGCAGCGGCTGACGTTCCTCGGTGTGATCCATGAGACACACTAGACTTCAGTTTCTGTGATCCTTCCAGTCACATTTTAATGACTTCTTTATTCTCATTAATCTCTTTATACACGAGTGTGTATGAGAGCATGTACATAGTCAATAGTGTGAGTCCGTGTATTTAGGTCTCCATCTTTGTTTGGTTTTTATGCACTTTGCATCCCCTTTGCTAAACTGCGTCTCCCCGCTCTCATTGCCACTTCGACGTTGATGGATGGCAGGAGGGGTGAAGAGCAGAAGGAGAGGAGGAGAACCGTAATGGGCAGAACTAAGTTAATAGCTCTGCTTGAAGAGCAACATGTCTGCCAGTGGTGCCTGGAAAATTTAATTAGCCCCCGCAACAGCTCCAGTCCCATTCCCAGTCCCACTCGCCGTCCCTCCAGCCTGTCCAATCAGAGACAAAAAGCTAGGGGGGGACGTAAAAGGGAAAAAACAAGGCAAGAACTGAGAATCTGAAGACAAACGGACTTCCTTTGATGAATTTTGGCCTTTTAATTGGAAATCACACCACCAACATTTTCATGCTTCCTGTAAGACTTTGTTGTTTTTCAATTAGTTTTGAAAGGAAACCTGTGCGACCCGGTTTGACTGTTTATCCCTGAGAAGTTTCCTCAACAGATAAACAGCATTAATAAATCAGAAAGGAACAGCACTTCCAGACCTTGAAAGTGGTCTGACTTGGTTATCAAAGTTGCTTGTGAAGTCTTTTAAACTGTAGATCCTGACTCTATTTTAAAAAAATATATATATATAAAAAAGCAATGCTTATGTAAGATCAGCATTGAGAGGTCAATTAATTTTTTGTTAGTTTTTTTTTGGTCGCTTTTCCCAAACCCCAGTTGGTGTCATGATTTATGCAAGTGCAACACCAGTTTGAACTCTTTTATCTATCATTCAGCAGCTCTGAATTTTTCAGACACGGTGCCATCCTCGGCACTCTCTACAGTTTTCATCCTGTTTAAGGTGAGCTATTAGACACATTTACAAAGTTGTGCGCTTGTACCAGGTGCTTGGTCGGGTGTTTCTGCCTTGGTTCAGCCGTGCCTGGAAGACAGCAAGACTCCCCTCAGGCGTCTGTCTCTCACAATCTGACAGAGGACAGCAAACTGACTAAACCCGGTCCAGAGTCACTGGCCTGAAACAGCGACAGGACGCTGGATGGAGATCGTCACTTCCACAGCGCTCTGTCATCCTGAATAGCGCTCTGTCAGTGGGCTGTATGCCTGTCGGACTTGATTGATCGCCGCCACGGCAAAGACATGTCTTTCCCTCCCCTTAGGCTTATGTGATCAACGTAGAGGTGACTGATTCCAGCGGACTGAGCAGTATTTCAGCCAGAACACTGGAGGTGACAGCCAACCAGCCAGGATGGAAAGACTTGGCGAGGCCGCGTGTCGCTTCATGCGTCACCTCTGGCAGAAAAAGGTTCCCGGTACCTTTTCACTCCTTGCTTTCTTTTGTTTCTACAAATTGCCTAATACGCGTCCGAGCCGTTGAAAGCAGCAATTTAAAAATCGACAAATTCAAAAAAATCTGTCCGATACGTGTAGTTGAAACAGATACCGTTGTACTGTTGAGACAGGACCACTCTGGCACGGAGTTAAATAAACCATCATGCAGTTAATTTCATGGTAGGGTGGAATAAATTAACAAACGGCGAAGATGATGAAGATGTATCTTGCGGATTACTGGCGTGCTGTTTATCGCTCATCCGCTGAAAGCATGGAGCATGGAGCATGGAGCCGCACCGGATATATGGACTAGATATTTTGTGACCAGGATGATGGTGTAAAAAGATCATCTTGGTGCTGCACTCGCTCTGTTTTGACTGCACACTGAATACACTGCCTGTCACAATCTGATGCTAATGACACAATGTAATCAAGCTGTCAGCCTGGCAGGCAGGCGTGAATGTTCTGCTATCTGTCACAATACCAGCGCTCACACGGCTCATATTAATGTTTGATTGTTGTTACATTCTTGCGTGGATTTTTATATTTCCTTTTAATTACATAGAGATACCTGCATAAACTTGTCAAATACCATATTGTTGAATAATAAAATAGAAGATACATTTAGTGGGATTTCATGGTGTGACTTGGGATGGCTTCATCTGAATTTTTTTTGTTTTTCTTTACCTTTAAGGGAACTTTTGTGTACATGATGCTTTTTCTTGGATATGATGAAATCTAGGTTAAAATGTGGTGGTAACCCTGCTTTCACTGTGTCTGCCTCAAAATTCTGGTATAGGTAACCTCAGCATACGCCACAGAATCTTGAAAATATCTGTTAAAACTAGTATATTTTTCTAAGCCGTAAAATTTCATACAGTATGAGACTTTTACTATTGTGTGATCAGTTCAATATGATTCTTTTTTCATGGTCATTGTATTCGTCTTTCCCTATTTTGTCTATTGGCTGTCAGACGTTTGTGCGACAGAAGCATTAAGTACTATTGTCACCTTTTGCAAGTTCATAAATGGCAAAAATGTCTTCATAAAATGAAATATATTGTATTATAATATGTAATGTTTCTACAATTACTTCCTTTTTAAAACCTCAGCTATTCCAAATATATGCTGCAACAGACTGAATGTCACAGTGAATACAAGAAAGGATCACCTGAATTTCAGTTTGGATTGATTCATTATACAAAGGTGTCATTTTAGCTGTTTCATTCTCTTAAATTTCCCATCCTATTGTATTATTATCCTCATAAGATTCAGCTGTCTTATAAGCTTGCATTGTGGGATTATTTAAGATAATAGGACAGACAACACAGTTATGAAGAAGTTTGAGGATTGGAAATGAACACCAGTGAATCATCAGCATAAAGGAACACTTCATGCTCATTTCATCTTTAGATGCCTTGAATGTGTTAACAGTGTTGGCAGTTGTGGGGAGGGAGGAGTAAGTACAAGTTCCTAATTATACCAACTACTTGATTCATCAAATAAAAGTTAGACTCTATCAAAAAGTTACTTTTGAACACAGCAAGCAGATCCAAATGCACCCTGGTATATTATCATAAGGTAAAGCATTAATGGAGCAGTGGCAATCCTTAAATATTAGACTGACATACTTTTGAGAAATGTTAAAATCAACATTTATATGTGACATTGATTTGGAGGTATAATTTTTTTCGACTTGTCATAAAACTTATGGCTGCAGCATACCAAGATGCTGGGAGTTTGCCTTTATCAATCAGTTTGATTGACCAGGATCTTGCAATGTCATTAGTCATGAGTTTCTTAAAGCCAAAACAAAAAACAACTTGACCTGGTTGATTCACCTGACTGTCTTTGGAAAATGGTGCATCAAGCTTCTTTTTTTGGATCTTGGAGAGTTCTGTGAGATCCAGATGGCCAATAAAAAAAGAATAAGGTTCCTTTATGTCATTAAAGACTTTGAGGATCTTCAGACCTTCAGTATCCGTTATAAATAGCTATAGATTGTCTTGACTCAGAATCCTTTGAGTTTATTCTGGCAGAGACAAATACTTTTTAATAGTCATCTGCACCTTTAAAAAGCACAAGCTAAAGTGAGCTCATAACGCAAGCTGTGTGATCTGTATAGCCTCACTATATCATGCACGTTTTTCTGTCATTAAGGAATAAAAGTGATGCACAGACAGCAGTCTAGTGTGGTGCCGGTGTTCCTCACAGCTCTAAGCCTCCATCTGGAATGTTTAAATTAACATTAGAAGCTGACGTGAAGCTGTCTGGCTCTTTTAGGCAGTTTCTGGACTGGTGCTTACTCAGCCATGTGTACAGCTGCACAGTTAGCTGTACACATGGCTGTGTGTCTAGGTAATATAGAAATATAGCATTTGGATCTCCTCCTGTTGGTATATGAAAAAGGACAACGACTATGCAAAGTAGTCAACTGCAGTTGTAGGAGAAAGTTTTGGGATAGGCAGAAATGTAGTTTTTCCACACATTTTAGTTTTTTTCTGTGGTATACTGAGGTATTTTCCTTTGAAATACATCAAGTTTATTTAATAGGTTCTGGTTGTTTTTTTAAATGTATAGTTTCTTGACCATGGTCCAAAAATTTCATATTAATCAAGAAGTATAATTTTGAGTTGTAGGAACCTGGATTTATTGGGAATTGCTGCCCAAAACATTTTTCCACAGTGTACGCTATAGATTATTCAGTGATTATTGTGACCAGACTGGCTAAACTAGACTCTGTTGTTGTTCTTGGAGAACCTCTCACAATGTTGTCTATGCTCATTCAGTCAGAAAATCCAAAAGAGTTGAAGCAAACCTTCTAAAGCTTACTTTACGCTTTCTAAATGTCTAGTTCTCTGTTGATGGAAAGAGAGTAAATACACTTTAGCTGGACTAAAAGACCAATATTATTGTCCTTATCACATTCATTCATTTGCCTTGTTTGTCAAAGACATTAGAAGATGCATACACTGATTTGACAACATCCAGGCTGGCGCAGGCTTTTTGTACATCTGGAGAAATTAGACAAAATGAGTTCTGCAGTTTCCTCATGTCATATCAATCAAGTTTCAATATTTTTTTCTGTACAGCAGATTTCACCAACAAGGCAGTTCAGCAAGTGCTTCACATCATAACACAAAAACAAAAAAGTCACAGTGGCACCATACAGTCACCAGTTTGAGAACAATAATTACATTTTTATCAAGTCCCATAATCAAAATCAATGACACACATCACATCTGTTGGTCAGTGTATCATTTATTATGGTTCAAAGGCAACTGGAAACTGGTGGGTTTTTAGTTTTGTTTTAAAGGAACTCAGTGTTTCAGCTACTTTGCAGCTTTCTGAAAGTTTTTTTTTCCAGATTTGTGGAGCATTTTTTGCGTTTCTTTTCTACTTTGGGTGGCAACTACATGACATTGGAAGGAAGAGAGAAGGTATAACGGGAAGATTAGAAAACCTATCACTCTCTTAATTACACATGTGACGTGAAGCTTCATGATTGGAAAAAAAATAAGCAAAAATGTCAAGGTTGAGTAATTGGGACCCAGCGGCTCAGTGGTACTTTCTGTCTAGCACCAATCTTACTGATTGGATCTGTGTAGAATTATTACTGAAGCAAAACATCTGGGACTAACAAATGCATTAGTTTAGCAGAAACAGTCATGCATGTATTTAAATGGTTTGTTAGAGTAAAAATGGTTTTTGTTCTACTACTATATATGAGTGTTGGAAGACATTTTATAGTTTTAAAGCTTAGCTCCTGCAAATAATTTGAATAAAATCTTATTTTGTCATCAAAATATAATTTCTACAGCTTTACAAATAGGTTTATAATGTTACTGCAACATTAGAATGATTCAGGACAGATATCTGCTTTTAAAAGATTCAACAAATGAACACAATTCTGGTGTTTTTGCGTCCGAATAAAGCTTTAATTATGCTGATGAAGGCATATCAATATGCTCAAGTTAAACATAGCACAAAAGTGCTGTAAAAAATAAATCGATATTGAATTATAGAGGTATTAAATTTACTATGAACAAAGCGCACAATTATTCAGCAATGTAATTACTTTAGCTTTGGTTGTATTGTGCTTTGGGAATAACTTGCCCCTGGATACAGTCCGTCAGGCAGTAATTTAAGTTTTTATTCCCGAGGGTTACTGTAATTGCTCCATTCATTTGCTAATATGTTGTTTCCTCAAAAAATAACTAGGGTTTTGTTGAATATGTCTATTTTTGGACAAATGTGTTCTTTAGCTTGATGACAAAGTTGGAGTAAAGACGCAAAAAACGACAGAAAAATGTGTATTTATCCTAACTTGTCTATTTGTATGCATTCATTCACTCAACAAACCTTTTAGCAAATAAAAGTCTCTCAACCACGCCAAGATATTTTTAGTCCAGCTTCTTCTTCTTCTTTTTTTTTTTCATTGCATGTGTCTGAGCACGACTGCACAGAGGAAATACTGATGTCTGGAAAATATACAAGAACTTTATTAAAGAGCCGTGCCAGAATGTACGACAGCTTCAGCGCTCTGCTAATGGTCCGCTGTTCAACTGCACAACACAACCACACACACCGCGGGCGTCTCTGGACGTGCATTCACACACACATTGAGCATGGCTGTATGTGTATGTGCACAAGCGCGTGAATCTATGTTTAATCTTAATACTTGAACTCCCAGCTGTTATTTCTCTGAAACATGAGGCTTCGGGGCAAAGAGAAGGAGACAGGCAAGCACTGTGTTTTTTTCCCTATAAACAATAGAATATACCTTAGTTTCTGACACATTATTTATTTATTTATTTTTGATATGTAGAAACCTTCTACTTTAGGTTTGCATCCCACATTTTAAAGTAATACAATGAAGGGAACAATAGAGATGGATTAAATGCCAATACTGTCATATATTTTGACACTAAATCTCATTTGCAACATACAGTCACTGCATAAATTTGAGTATTATTGAAAAGTCCATTTATTTCAGAAACACCTTAGATTGATAAACTCTACAGGTGGACATTTGAAAGCCTTAATTTCTGCTAATTATAATAATTTCTCACATGTAGTTGATGAAAACATGACATAACAGATTATTTAGATCAGAAACATATTGATATAGAAGTGTTGGCTTAATGTAAAGTATGTTTAATGCCAGCTTTTAGGATATTTTCAAAAGGAACTTTTGAGCTGACAAACAAGTCTCATCAGAACAGATATTCTAACTTATCGGTGATGACTGTAGGTACGTTAAAGTATTGACTGAATTTGATGGCACAAAAAAACAGACAATGGAAACAATGACAGAAAAAGCTTTTGAATATTCTGTAAAACATTCATATAAAACTTTGATATGTGGCCTGTTTTGAACCCCTGATTTTTTTTTGACCTGCTGATGTTTTCAAATCCAGATTATTAGAATATAGACGGACAGACTGAACGTCCAAACAGAGCAGCTCTTCTTTGAAAAATAGTTTTCCTGTTACCTGCTGAAGTTTAGCTCTCTCTCTCTCCATGTCGCAGCCTGACCATCTCAATATGAAGTAGAAAATGCCGTTCTCTTTCTTCCATCACTGCTTAAACACCTCTCTGATGCTGAGAAAAGCTCATTTCTTCCCACTGTTACTACTTTGACGGCATCAGGCGCTACATTACCCAGCAGTGCTAATGAACTCTGTTCACTCTTGTAAGATTAGCAGAATATTTATGACCTTACAACTCCTCTGTACCCACCTGTTTCCAATCATATTCCATATCTTTGTGTGAATCTAATATACGTTACTGTTTTCCAAACTATAGGTCCCATCACTGCAGCATGTGTTAGAACCTCTGGGAACAGAACATTTTGTCTCTGCGACTTGCAAATATTTCTTCTCTCACTCAGGTTTATCTTCCTGCTTCTTTGGTGGAAAGCAAACTCTATCTAGTTTCCTGCATGTCTCTGGGTTTTTTTTTTGTTCCCCGCTCTTTTGTTTTGTTTTGTTTTGCTGTTTTTATTTCCTGTAAAATAGGCTGGAGGTTATTTTTCTGTGATTAGATGTGCAGCCACTGCTTCTCCCTTCGTGTTGTTTGGAAGGTGACTGATGCGTAAAATCTCTGTGCCGATTTCATAGGGTGAGAATAATCTAGACGCACGCAGCATCAACAAAACAAATGGTTACAGTAGAGCTCGAGGTAGTGAAGTATACTAAAGTATACAAGCTCTGTTAAAGTAAAAAAAAAACAAAACGGTGTGTCAGTGAAATTTTCACCTAGTGATTTTCTTTTATATATATA
>CAEGAF010192934.1:0-30499 GCA_903067075.1 Micropoecilia bifurca | reverse complement strand
TCCGGTGAGTGTTTGTAGCTGTGCTGCTTTACCTGCTGTCTGATCCTCCATGTCTTTTTACTGCAGTGAGCCTCGATATAGCCAAACTCCGTCATTGTTTTTATGTCTTATTAGTTTCGTCGTGCTGATGCATTTTGACCTGCTTCTATTTTCCGCCGCAACACGCAAACCTCCTCATTCACTCAGTGCGTTGCGTTATAGTTATGCATCGCTTAGCATTTGTTGCTGCGCGTTTGCGCAGAGTGAAGGAAAGACGAGACCAGCTGGACAGACAGGCTGAGAAATGAGATGCAGGTGATCGGTATCGGTAACAGAGCCAATGATCGCCGATCCGGATCATCACCGATTTCATTGAAATCGGCCGATTATGATCGGTGACCGATCGATCGGCACACCTCTAGTTGTAATGTGAGAAAATACAGATCCAAGTGTAATTTTTATAAATCAGTAGAATGATATTTTATACTTAAGCTGTCTGAATGAACTGTCTTACAGGGCTGCAACCAATCAGGAATCCAGCATGCCGTCAAGCATCACCAGACGTTTCATCCAGAGTCGCACTGTATCACGATCAGCCTGAACACATGGAAGTCCTGGTGAGAATCCCTGCAGGTTACCGTGACGAGGAAAAAGTAAAGCTGCACAACCAAAGGGCTGATTTATGACAATGTGTTTGATCTGCATAGACACTAAACAAATTTAGCCTATTTTCAGTCAAAATTCACATTAATAGCTTTAAGCAAACAATTTTCTTCCACTCAGACCAAAGTGATCAGCACATCTGTTTTTGTCTGCTTGGCTGTGTATTTTTGTCATATTCTTAATGAAATATATTTTTTAATTGTCAACAGGTGCTTTGAATGTAACGAAGAGCTTTCTACACATTGCAACAAGAAGGCTTTGGCTCAGACTCTCGACTTTTTGCAGAAGCATTCTGTCAAGGCGACATCAGGTAATACTTAAAGTTTTATTCATGAAGCATTTTTAAACAATACTGTTGGTGCTGCACATAAAACAAACATGTTTACATCCCTGAAGTTTACTGATGTGGAACGTAGCTGATGAACAGTGTTATGATTATCATAACACTGTATACTTGCATGACTGTTTTAAAATATTATGTTATTTAGTTTTGTCAACTTCCATAGTAAAGATGAGCCAGTTTTCAACAAATTGTTGCAGTAGTCGGCCGTACAGCGGCTCCCCCTTGTGGCAGGAGCTGTCTCTTCCTCCTATCATTCACAAAATAAGACAAACTGAAGGAAAAACCCGTTCATAGTTCATTCTTCATTCTGAAGAATTATGAATTATAATTTTCTGTGTGTTAAAGGGAACAGCAGATACTAACATAGACTGGTAGCTGAACTAAACATTCGGACTAATCTGTCCTTTTCACCTCATTCAGACCACCTGAGTCCTCCTCGCTCAGTCAGCCATATAACTCCTGATAATCTCATGTATTCTCACACACACAGACACACACACCTTCTGTTGCTGGCTCCTGGTGCCCCCCACTGTGTTGTGTTGGCCTGCAGAGAGCTCTACTAACAGACTGAATCTGATCAGGGTGGTGGGCAGCATCAGCACTTTTTGGTCTCAGCGTAGCCCACTGCCCGGTGCCATGTCGCCAGCGGCCAAGCGGCCAGTTGCCCAGGCCCAGTGAAGCTGGTCCCTCATGTCTACCATTGCAGGATTTATCTGCCCTCCTCTTACTCCCCGTCCTTCCCCTCAGCCCCCCACCTTGCACATCGCATGACTGCACGTATTAAAGGAATTAAGCGCTCGAGCGACGCTTCCCGCCTGCGTTCCCTGAAGAACGCGAGCAGCTGCGTGGGGGTCCAGCTTCCCGCGCCGTCATCCTTTGTCTCTCCGTCGCTATCTGTAGCCGTCCTTCCCGCAGAGCCGCTGTGCGTCTCACCACCTCTGGGCCTGTGCGCCGCACTAGTGGGAGCCAGGGTCCTCAACAAGTCAGAACGACTGGATTTTAACAGCTGGAGCGCTGCAACTCTCAGCGGAGACGCGCTGACGCACAGAAAGGGACGACGGAGGAAGCTGAACCTTGAAAATATCAACTTCCACATGAAAATATCGACTTTACAAATGTGCCATGAGCCCTGCTGAAAAAAAATAGTTGCGTTCTTATTTGGAGATTTATTCTTTTATGCATGTCTGTATTTTAAAATACTGAGTTTATTTTGATGGAGGAAAATTAAGTCTACTTTCATACCTTTTATATTTACTGTTGCCTCCTTGTTTTCAGCACTTTTGCCCTCTTTTTGTAATAAAACTAAAACTTACCGCAACAAAACGTATGTGTTTAACATTATAAATTGTTTTAGAGTTTACAACAAATAAAAATGTCAAACTTTTTACCTATGCAGCAAAAACACCAACTCTTACCAAGTATTTTTAGTTTAGTTTCTAGTGCAAATATTTTAATACACTTGAAATAAGACAAAACTAACTTACAAGTAACTTTTCAGCAAGATATAGGAGCCTGTATTAAGACAATAATTACTTAATATTGATTCAAAGTACAAGTTCCACTAGCAAATTATTTCACTTGTAACATGGGGAAAATATCTTGTTATAGGTGAAATAATCCATCGGTGGAACTAGTTCTTTTTTTATAAATCAATTTTAAGGAATTATTAAGACTGATGCATGAGTCCTCTTTTTTCACATTTTGTGTCATCATGACATAAAAAACCAGATTGTGGAAACTAGTTGAAGAGAAATAGCTTTGTTGATGTTTGAGCGCAACAAAAAACTTCTGGCTAATCACTCATCACTTCACAAACTTCTGGCACATCAGAGTTGGATACCTCATTCACACTTCACCAAACAAACTGGACTTTTTAGACTAACAAACTACAGTTCGATTAAAGCGGACTAACCGGGACTGGTGTGAACGCACTTTCAGTCTTTTTTTAGATGCATGGTTCCTGCAAGTTTGCAAACCTCTACATTTTGTTTTTTACAGCAATATGTATCATCACTATCTACCAAAAAGACACTTTTTGTTAGATTGGTTGATTCGCTTCAAACAAGTGGAGGGAAACGCGTTTAATTAGCTTTTTTTTTTTTGCAATATTTCAAAAGTTCACTCAAATTTTGCGTGACAGTTGGATGGAAACATAGTTATTGTTTTCTTAAAGCATTATTGTATAATCCGACTAAACATAGTGGAGCTGCAACACACGATGCTAATCCATGATGACACCTGACAGAAATATCTTAAATTCAGAAAAATTGAGGGAAATGTGTTGGGGTCTTTCCTCATAAACCAGAACAAACCCCTTCTCTGGTGGAGCCATGTTGTGTGGCACCAGGTTCGCTGTTGACCCACCCTGAAGTGGAAAGTGACCTTCTACATCTTCCTCTTTTAACTAACCTTTCACCCTTTCCCTGCCCCTCAGTTCTCCCACACCGGTCTGCAGCTGGGTATAGAGGCGGCTCCCTCATTGTCGCAGCAAAGTAGATATTTGTTGCCTGGTAAGCAGCTTGTGAAATTGCATTTGATTGTGAAGGCCAGGTTTTTCTTAAGAAGCCACTGTTATGCTGTTTTTTTTCCTATAGACCTCAAGCACAAAAGGAGCCACAGCTCCGATTTTTTTTCTTTCTCTTCCTTTTTTCAGAATCTATAATAATTTTGTACAACAACAGCTCCGGGAAGAAAGAAAGTCGATTAACTGTGCTCTCTCACCATCAAGACCTTCAGCTCAAGTACCAGAGTCCCAGCAGAAATCGAATTGACCTCAGGGAGCCGGGCTCCGGCGTTGTAACACAGCCGGGGAGGCTTTGTTGAGTAAATTAAAATGTCTGCGCTGGAAGGACAGCGCTGCTTGTTTCGCATTGAAATCCGACAATCCTGCTTCTGTTTTCCACCGGTTGCCTTTCTTCCTCAGATTGTGCTGCATTGATATGCGCGCCATTATGCTCTTTGTTTGTTCTTGTGTTTTCTACTTTTACATCATACTGCAAAACTGGCAACATAATCAGATTATGAGCCGGTTTTGATGTTTGACCGCCAACGTTTGGGTGTGGAAATGAGTTTTGGAATGAAAGCTTGATTGTTTCTTCTGAAATTAAAGTTAAAGCTCATCTGAAGCAGGCTTATTATGTGAAAACCGAGCATGTTTTTTTCCAGTGTACACTGGCAACTTTTATTACGTTTCCTCTCCTCTGTTAGATCATTTCAGAAAGTAAAACTTCCACACAAAGAGACATTCTGTAACTGATGGGTACAGGGAGATCCGGCTGTAATTACACGTCAATGTTCACCTGCAGCAGAGGTGTTAAAGCAGAGGCCCGTGGGCCTTTTAGTCCTCAGAATGTTTTAGAGTGGCCCAGAGGTGCATTTCAAGAACGCTACAGATAAGGTTTACACAGACTATTCCACTGTTTACTCAAAATCAAACCTGGTCATACATTCTTTAAACGTTGTTGGTGAGGATAAACAAAAACCGATTTCAGAGCAAGAAAATTGAAAACAAACATTGCAGAAATCAAAACAAGGAAGAATCTTTGTTTCAGATTTATTACACATTGATCCCCAGAGGCGTCACTATGTTCTAAAAACAAGGGGGGCCTCAACCCCCAAGGTGTGCGGGCAAGATTAACATTTCTGAAAAGACAACAAAAACGGAAAAGTTGCTTTTCCACTTTTAAAATAGTGTTTTCACAGTAATAGAAACCTCTTTTACTACAAAATATGACTGATAATTACACCATCAGTCTCATTGATTATTTTTAAATCTTGTGCCGCTTTTCTGTATTTCTGTTTTATTTTCACTCTTTTTACTTAATTCAGCAACAATAATGTAAGTGATTTTTTTGTCATAGATTAATCTTGAGTTTTGATGCAGTTCTTTTCTTGGTTTTTGTTTAGGGCAAAAAAAGGTCATTAATAAAAACTCACGTGCTAAATAAAACACACTAAATAACTAAATGCTCAATAAAATACATTTTCAATTATTAGAACATTTATTGTCACCACATTTATGTTCATCCTGCTGCTATTTATTCCAGAAGCTTTAATATCAAATTAAGATAATGCTGTATGGAGGGCTGTATATATTTTGGCTGAAATGTTGATGTAAATGCGTAAAGTTTGTTCATGTTTTGAAAGGGTTTCATCTTGGTGGAAAAACAGTCACATTGTTACATGGTGAATTAGCGCTTTGGCTTTTCGTATTGGGTAAGCCACGGTTGAGTTCAGGCACCATGGCAAACGCATCACGCACGTCGTCTTACCTGTTTTTATTTGTGTTGCAAACGGCCATCTTTAGGAACTGTCACTTCAGCTTTGCCGAGTCAGTGGCTAGATGCTTGTCCCCTGGTGGTGCTTTCATGAAAGTAATCAAGAGTGAGTCTCTATTTATTACCACCATTGCACAGAAAAGTAGGGCAGATAGTTGGTAGCGCAATCTGTTTGCTTGTGTGTGTGTGTGTGTGTGTGTTTGTGTCTTTTAAGGAGCATGTCAGTGGGCTCTCTTGGCCTCAGATGGCAAGAAAGCAAGCTTTTTATGCCCTACAGTCACAACAAATTAGCGAATGAATAAGACATTTGGTGTTGCCTGGCCTTCCTCTTGACTGCTTGCTCTGCATGAAGTGAGCTGGCCTTGGCCCTCCATGCTGCTGCGCTGAAAGTGAGCATGGATGCACGGATGAAGCCAACTGGCCGTGCGATCCGGCTGCCTCTCTATTCAGCTGTGAAGCTTGTGAAAAAAGAAAAAGGCTGTGAAGAGTCTGTTGGAAAATATTTCTTTGCACAGACTTGTTGTTTTAGATTAGATCAGTGTAGTTTTTGACCTCAAGTGCCAGTTGGGGGGGAGGGTATTGTGGCGAGTTTGGTGCTAAAAGCAGTAGATGTCAGTAAATGGCACACTTGAAAGTCAGTTGTTTCACCATAGAAAAGTTTAGCATCTACGTGTGTAAATGTAAGAACTGCAAGTTGTTTTCTGATTAATAACAATGGTTGCCCTTGTCCAATCCAGGACCTGAACACACACATGTAGGTAAACGACGCAACAGGAGAGTTTCTGTCGTTGCCATTGTGCCCCGTGTGCTGGATTTCTCCCTGGCTGAATCCTTTCTCCTGTTGGTGTCATTCGACATTCGCTCTTTGTGAAGCTCATTAGGGGTACAGCCAGTCATCCCTACGAAGGATTGTTGTAAGATATCTCTGTAAACTCCGTGCAATCAGCTTGACTTTGATTGCTTCTAAATGTGCAGAAACTGTACATTTAGAAGCAACTGGAGCTGTTGGTGTAAATGCCTAGAGATAATATTCGACGTAATTTGACTCTATAACAATTATCTGAATCAACACGAGGATCATCAGCATCGTTTGTATGGACTCTTGCACTATCCCCTGTAAAGGAAAGCCAAGTCACTGGTTCCTCTGTCCATCTCTGGGCTGGCATTGCAGGAGGTGTTGGTGTGCATGCATGCCTGTGGTCGAGCTCGGGCACCTCGGTGCTTTCCTCCTCCCCCGGGGGAAAGGCTCCACAGTGTCACTGCTGCCCACACTCGGTGGCTGAGCAAGGAGGGCCAGGTGGTGGTGCCGAGCGCGGCACACTCAAGCATGGATGCGGCGCATGCTGACATTTGCCTTCGCCGACCGCTGCAGGGACAAGAAAGATCTGCTTTTCCATATGCTTGTGCTCGTTCAAACCCTCCCCTCCGCCCCTCGCAGTCTCAACCAGATGGCTCCCTGAACATTGTTTACCTTGGGTGACGGTCCCAGATGCAGAGCGTGTCCATCGGCATCTTCTTTCCGCCCGTTTGGCTTCCTCATTCCTCTGCACTCTCTTACTTCCAAGTGCCAGTCACAGCTTTTTCAACTCTTGCCGATTCTACTGTGCGACTCACGAACACTCGGACTCTCATGCTTACCCGTGTCATTTTCTTTTTTTTTTTAATCAGTTGTTGACTGAGCAGATCGTCTCACACCACCCTCAAAAGCACAGTTTTTCCCTTACCTCCCAATCTCCGTTTGTTTTCTTTAGATTTGTGTGTGTTGACATCTGGGAACTCCCTTATGGCAGCCTGACGAGGATTAAAAAAAACAGGCCTACAGATGTTGCAAGCGCAGAGGTCCAGATCCAATTAGCTCTCCTAGGCAGAGTGCTTCGACAACTCTTCGTCCCGACAAGCTGAACCTCACCTTTACCGTCATTCTCCCCAAAATTCCAGGACAAGCTGAAGGATGTATACGCCGTTTCTCATCAACTTTTACCGAACGGTAGTCGGTAAAAGTCACGCAAAGTCAAAGCATTTGTTGAAAACAAGACTGTAAACTTCCCAAAGAAGTCACCCTTTTCTTTACTTTTTTCAATAAACAGAATGAGACGTTCACGTTAAGAGTGTTTGTTAGAGCGTTAAATCCAAGGTTTATATTCCAACGACTTTAGAGTTGTGGCCCCCCTGTGGAGAAAAGCCTTCTTGGTAGTCGTTGTCACTGTAAGTTGAATAGATCTGCTGTAAAGATGTTGTGTACAAGAAGTGAATCCATGTAAAGGCAAGGCCATTTGGGCGTTGAAGTAAAGATGCAGGTTCTTACAAAAGGCTTGCGGTGCTGTTGATTTTCTTTGGTTTAGGCGTGAACAGGTTGGGCTTGTGACCTGTGTTTATGCATCCTTTGTGAATCCCTGCATTCCTTTGAGTTCTCCACAGCCCGTAGCGCTGAAGGCGCCGAGTCCCTGCTGGAATCTGCCTTTTTGTGACTTTTTTTTTTTCCAATATCGTCTCTCTCTACAGAGTAATTTTATGGGTTTTTTTTCTCAACACAAACCATTGAATTTCTGACGTTTTTGTCATTGTGAAACCAGAAGGAAGTTGTTTATTTCTTTTGTTAACATGAAATTCCTTCTCCAATGAAAAAGTTTTTAACATTATGTTAGATTTATGATTTTTTTTCCCTTATCTTTTCATGTCATACAATAATGCGAGGATAGAATTGTGACCTTCTGTACTGCAATAAAGATTGTTTGACCAAAAAGTTCAGAGGACAAAGTTGCATTACAAATGTTTGGTCTTTGTTGTTGAGACATGTGTGATTGGTTTGGACTCCAGAGGCCATTACTTACAAATAATAGGAATATTCCCCAGTTCTCTAAAATGTGGCCAAGTTGAGACAGAGCATCAAATCTAATAATTAGCATCAGTATTTGTCCAGTGGATGACAAAAATACTTCCATGAACTGCTTGACATTTGGAAATTTTAAGTCATAGA
This sequence comes from Micropoecilia bifurca, assembly GCA_903067075.1. Classification (NCBI taxonomy): domain Eukaryota; kingdom Metazoa; phylum Chordata; class Actinopteri; order Cyprinodontiformes; family Poeciliidae; genus Micropoecilia; species Micropoecilia bifurca. The sequence continues at coordinate 22,260 of CAEGAF010192934.1, read as the reverse complement.
TGAGCACAGAGCAGCAGCAGGAAATTTGAGTAGCGAGTTGTTAAAAAATAAATTTTGAAAAGTGTGTTATGTGTATGGATGCAGTTAATGTCTTTTTTGTGTGTTTCTTTCAACTTTATGAACTTACTTGTATTTTTGTCGCCAGCTCGGTCAGATGGGTAATACAGAACATTCTAGTAGCAGGCTTAAGCTCTTTCACAGATTCTCATTGGGATTTGGGTCTGGACCTGCTATCAATACAAACAAAATTTGAATTTTTTTTAATTTTTTTTTTTTTACTTTTTTACCAAAAGGATTTTTGTGTAAATTCTTTTGTTAAAAAAAGCCAAAATTAGTTGAACACGATTGATTTATAAAGGCAGTAAAGAGGGTCTACCATCCAAGGGGGTGAATACTTTTATAGTCACTGTAGCTGCTGGTCACTAACTGGAATATTGGTACATCAGTGTTTGCTAACACGTGTTAGCATTCTGTCAGTCAGATGTTAACCTTCCTGATCTGCCATCAACTCACGCAGCTGCAGGATCCGCTCCGGCTTGTCCCTCGCTCGGCGCACTGCTCCGCACTGACCATCTGTGTCGTTGTTTCTGTAGAAGGTTAGTTTTCAGTGTTGATCAGAAGTAACAGCTGGCTATGGAAGGGGAGTTCTCCTGCCCCAACCATCTCCCCTCTCCCCCTCCTCCTCACAAACCAGCAGAAACTTCAACAGCTGTCATCTGCCTTCCCCAAATGACCCAGCTCTCCTTCCAGCTGCCATCACAGCACCCTGCTCCCAACCCAGTTCTCATGTCAAGTCTGATCCACTTTCTTTTTTTGTATATATTTTTTTCACAATCAAAGTTGGCAAGAAACTGATTATAATTTTCTATGTAACTTTTATCTCAAACCACACATTTTCGCATCTCTATCTCCAAATTTGACTCCAGTTTTGTTCATGACATAAAAGTAATGGAAAATACTACAACTTTATGTTTTATTCACAAAGCTTGAAAGAGAAATGGTTAATGTTGTCTGATTGGCTTTACTAATAGGTTCCAGTTATACTGTGTACATAATTAGGTGAGTGAGTATTTTGACCTCATCGTCATTTTTAGGCATATTTTCTCACTCCAAGCTGAATAAACTTGAATGTTTAATGGACTTAATCATGGCAGGTGGTGTGTAATGAGGGGTAGTGTGGCCTATTTACTTGATATTTACTCACCTAATATGAAGGTGTGTACAATTAATAGGGACCCTTTCCTTCTTGAGGCAAAATGGGCCAGAAAAGAGATTTGGCTGACTCTGGAAAGTCAAAAAATGACCAAAGGTCTTGCAGCTCTGTTTTAACCACCCAATTCTTACCATTTAATCTTACCATTGTCCATGTGCTCGACTGCTTGAGTCTAAGCTAACCATTTGTAATTCATTGTGTGTGTTTGTTCCAGCAGCATCACCCAAGATCATCAAGCTGCGAGAGGAAACATCAGATTACGCTGAAGCACAAAGAGGAAAGAATCCAGCCATCAACAGCACCTTGGTCCCTGTTAAGGGGATAATTAACCTTGGGAACACCTGCTTCTTCAATGCTGTTATGCAGGTTGGTAATAAAGATGTTTTTATTTTAGCTTGTGCAAAAAGGCTCAGTTGGTGATAGGAGGCAGATGTTGGAGCAGAAAACAGTCATTTAGAAACCTGACCCCATCTCTTATTTTAGTCGTATTATATTTGAGCTGCAACTAACAATTGTTTTGGTAATCGATTATTATATTGATTGCTTAACGATTTAGCAAATCATTCAGTTCTTTTTTCAAATAAGAAAATAAATATTTTACTCATACTCATACAATAACACAGCATTCCTTTAGTATAAACATGATCATTTGTAGATTAATTATTAATGTTTGCACTAATGGATTAATAATTAAAATGTAAAAGGTGCTTAATAGGAGATTTAGTTTTTTGCTCAATTTGAGCCAGGTGAAGCTTAAGCTTTGCTACTTTAGTTCTGGGTCAAACGTAATTACAGAGATAGAAAGTAATCATAAATGGAAAATGTATATTTTTTAGTGCAGTTTTGATACATTACTGCTCTGAGTGCTTTTTTTCTCCAGTAAGTGGCATTTTTTTTAAACGATTGATTACTAAAGTAGTTGACAATTACTTCAATAATCGACTAAGCCGGTTAATAATTTCAGCCTTAAATTCAATAATGCTTTTCTTGTGTATTGCAGAATTCTGCCCAGGTCCCTCTTGAATATGAGATCTAGATCTCAACGGGGTTTACCTGGTTAAATAAAGGAAATAAAAAATTAATAAATTATATATATAAATTTATATTAAGTGACCTCTTCTTGAGCAAACGATTAATTGATTACCAAACTGGTTGATGATAATTTCAATAATCGATTAATCACGATTAATCTAATTGTCAGACCTATATTTTAAGTGACATTTTTTGAGCAAATGATCAACCAATTAGTTGAAGATTATTTAAATAATTGATTAATCACGATTAATCCAATTAACTGTTTCACCCCTTTATTTTATGACAATAGCTGGTATAAATCTGAAGTAGAGCTGTGTAATAAAGTGCTCATCTCATCGCAAACAACCTGCTTACAAGTAATAATTTTATTTGCCGACTGTTTACCTAACGAATCACAAGAATTTCCATTCTGCCACAGCGATAAATTCATGTCTCTGTAGGACGTGTAAACACTCATCTATTTATGAGGCTGGTCCGAAGCGACGCCGAATACAGTTCCACAATAACAGAGTCCACCGGCCGCGTTGCGCAGCAAAACACAGGGCAGCAGTTCACGCCGAGTTGGCTTGGAAACACCGACCTTGCGAGTGGTGCTCAGTCGGTGCACAGCGCGTTGACAACACAGCCTCCTTAGCCGGCCCCTGGTCATGTCATGGTGACTGCAAACTGACATGCCTCTGCAACAATGAAGCTGTTTTTTTCAGCCATTTTGTTAATCACCCTCAGGGTCTCGGCGGTTGATTGAAATTCGAGTGAGCGCGCTTTGCATGCTTCTGCCTCTCTCTCTCTCTCTCTCTCTCCACCTTGTTTGTATTGTCCCCTTGAAAATTGCAATCTTTTCCAGTGAAAACACATAATTGTCAGAGGATGAGCAGTGTCTGCATTCACAGTCCCAGCGTTATTGTGTGTTTTCCATAGCAACAGTGTTTATTGGCAGGATTTGACAAAATAAATAACCATTGAAAGGCAGAGGAGGAAAACAAAAGTGCCTCTATAACCTGAAGCAGCAGCCATTGTTTCAGGCCAACTCCTCACCAAGGTTCCTTCTCTGTGGAGAAACACCGCAGATCATAAATAACTTTTTGAAAGCCTTTTTTGAAAGCCTCTTTCAGAATAATAAGCTCACCTGAATTTCCAAATGCTGCAAAAATGGACATAGCAATTGGCACAGGTGTTACATACAGCATTTTTGGATCCCACAAGCAATCTTCGCCGTCATAAACCATCAGAGGTTTGTGGCTAATTTACAACTTTAGATTTTTGTGATGCTCTCACCAATTTGATCAGTTAACATTTTTTCCTCAGAAAATACATTTAACTCTGTTGACAAGATTTATTTGGTCCTTCCTGCTGTAAATAGAATCAGAGCCAACATCACATTTTGTGTGTAAAATTAAGAATTCACTGATTAACAGGATTTTAGTGTTGATAAGAAACAAAATGATTAGAGTTTTTATTTTGTTTAGCAATTAGGTTGTTGAGCATTGCTACCAGTAAGTATTCCTTGTATTTTTTCAAGACAGCTCCCGGTCAGCTTGTTTCTTCAGAAATTAGACAAATCCTCATCTAAATGAGGCATTAATTGATACAAATCAATGGCAAATGGTAAGAAATTTTGGAAACATTCCTCTGTCAAAATTAGTTTCATTTCAAATCAGTACTTCTGATTCTCTAAATATCCAACTTTGAGTTGTCTTCTGTCGGTAATGACTTCCACAATGAAGGGTGTTGTTGGTAGCTCTTAGGTGTTGTGCAGATCTTTCTGACTGGTGGCCACCAGTCATGGCTCATGAAGTTAGTAATTAATAATTGGGTCTTAATACAGCTGAACATCTGTATGTACGAATGTACGGATTCAGTGGAATTCAGGTTTTCGATGAATGAAATCACCAAAGCGTTTTTCCTTTTGGTTTAACAGAACCTGTCGCAGACACACATGCTCATCGACCTCATTCAGGAAGTGAAGGAGAAAGGATACAAGCTGAAGATCTGTCCGCCTGTCGAGACAAATCTGGTACAGTCTGCTGTCATGTATTCTTACTCTGATGAGACAAATGTAAACTCCAATTAGTCATTTCTAATTCAAAATTTTCATGATTTTCATTTTTTCCCATAGAGATGATCATTGTTAGAAACATATCAAGGAAGCTTAAAAATGTGGCTAAAGTCATTAAAACAATGCGTTTAGCTTCTTATAGCTGAATTAAAGAGATTTTTGATCTGCTAGTGTGACATTTTCCCTCTATCACTTCCTTACTCCTCCAGAGTCAGCTGACTGTGGTTCTATCCAGCCCTGACCCGCTGACTGCAGCCATGATTCACTTCCTGCAGAGCATGAAGGAGTCAGGGAAAGGCCCCGTCAACCCGAAGGTCCTCTTCAATCAGCTCTGCCAGAAGTACGGTCTAACCCTTAAAGTCGGCATCTAATGCCTCTCACTCCTGACCTCAACTGTCTTAACTCTCTTGACACATCTTCTATTTTTTTTGGTCAATAATGTGAAAAAAATGAAACATTCAGAGCTTTGCAACACACGTGAGGCTTTCAAGATGCAACAATGGAAAGGTACATTATTTTTTTGCGGCTTATTTTTCTTTAATCATCCTAACCTGCTGATTCCGATTTTGACTAATACATATTTTTGACGCTGTCAGGTGTTAAAAGTTTTCAGTTACAACACACTTTCAATGTCTCAATATATTATGGGGGGAAAAAATCAACAGTACCCGCAAAGGAACACAAACTAGTTTTAACTACACAAAGTAATGTTCTTAAATGTCAATAAAAGGTATACAGTAAATCAGTGGTCCCCGAACTATGGCCCACGCCGCATCCACATTTGGTCTGGCCCCCTGAACAATACCAGAAAGCATTTAGATTTTTTTTTTCATATATTGTATTTTTCTTGACTGTAAGCCGCTACTTTTTCCTATGCTCTGAACCTTGCGGCTTATAGCCCAGTGCGGCTTATATGAAGATTTTTATTCAACCACCAGGGGGCTCTTGAGCAGGAAGTGAATCATTGAAAGTCAAAATTGGAAATAAAAGAAGAAAGCACCCATTAAATTGGAATTAGGTTTTAATGGGGAATTGAAGTTTGAGAATGTTGTTCAGTTAAATCGCATTGAGGGGAAAAAGAAGATTTTTTTTGTTTGTTTTTTTAAAATAACACTGGGGTCATTATGAGAATATAGATAGATATTAGAATCCAATAGATGGCAGTAGTGCAATAATAATGGATGCAAACTGCCGTTGAAATCTAAAGAAGAAGCAGAAGAATGCGCCCATTTTCATTTAGCACATGCTAGTAGCAGACACTAAGGATCAGCACTTTTACCGTTACAGTTACCGTTCGGAAACTAATCAGTTCAGTTAAATCTAAACTTGGCAACTTTTTCTTTTCCAACCGTAATAAATGTGTTTTTCAATTGACCTGTTATGACTCAAATGTTGGGTGTCCGCCCCCCTCTGCTGCTGCTACATCGTTGTGGAAAATCTGGAGCGGCAGAGATATCGGAGGCTTATATGTGTATGTTTACTGGTTTTTTAAAAAATCTTTGGGGGTACGGTTTATAATCCAGAAAATACACTATTTATTTCATAAATAGTGTTATTTTCTGGATTCTTTCTGGGAAGAACCCAGAAAATGTTATTTGATTGTGCTTTCTGGAAAACAATACATTTTTACATTTAGGCACTCCTGCAATCATCACACTTTTTCTGTTACAAACTGACTCCGGCCCCTCACCAGAGAAGGGAAAAGTTATGTGGCCCTCACAGGAAAACGTTTGGGGACCCCTGGTATAAATCATTGCTGATTTATATAGTTACTAACTAAACTATACTACACTTTCACTTTTTAAAAACAAAACTTGCACAACAGTTTAAGCTACAGGTCTGTTTTGAGCCTCTTATTAAAACTAGAGTGAGGTCAGTTGAGGACAAACTAACAAAGCAACCTGTAGTATTTTGAATTTTGTTAATTTTTTCTTGTAGTGCTAAAAGAAAATACCCAATTGCAGCAGCTTTGTGGTTATTTAAATGTAAATAATCGGTTTCACATGTAAATATCTGGAAATTGATTGGCACACTGCTAGTTGTAATCAGTTGTAATCATTTGGATCGTACTCTTTTCCTCTCAGCCGCAGCCTTTACTTCCACCTGCTTTCTTCCCATTTCAACAGTGCTGAACATTACTAACCAGGTAACTCCTGTTCCCAGTGGTGCACCGTCATCACACTCTGCCCCTTATTAAATGATCAGCAGCTAACTCTGGCTAATCTCCAACACGCTGTGTGACCGGCAGACTCAATGACTTTGCTTCTATGAGCTGAACAGTAATGTTCTCTGTCATGAACAGGTTCAGTGACTTCCTGTTGAAAGTAGAGCACACTACTTACTGGTTGGGTCCAGCTTGCCTGTGTGTGTGTGTTTTTGTGTGTATGTGGCGGGTCTCGCACTGTTTGTCAGTGCAGGTGGGTAACCAGGACGTTTAATGCCGGATGAGCGAGTCCGTCTCTGGTGCGGCTTTGACGGTTATTCTGGTACCTCGCCGTCATCAGACGGTCCGCCGTGAGCTTCTGTGTTGCGAGCGTCGTCGGCCACCTCACCTGGCACCATCTCGGGCTGCAACACACATGCAGGCAATTGTGCATTCAAACATCACGCAATGCCCACACCTTTATGCACTCATTCGCTTAATTTCAGGTGGGGCTCATCTATTCCACTGGCATTCATTCGTGAAGAGAGAGATTTGGTTTCAAGCCTCAGCACCCATCACCGACTGTTTTGAGCTTTACATCATGTTATAATGTTATTCCCTCGTCAAAAACAAACCTGGAGTGTTGCTTTGATGTGCTTATGCAGGTTTGAGAAACCCTTTAGTCTCCTTTGGCAACCATTCAGCTGTGCAAAACATCTAGTGTCGTTTGCAAGGCATAACTGCAATTTCCAAGTTTCTGCTGCTGGCTCCTTCAGACTAGCCAGCAGCGATTAGCAAACACCTGGTGGAACTGCATATCTGTTTGAGCTCATTGTGCCTTCTTCTCACTATAGTGGTAAGAATGTCATTAAAGGGTTAGTAGAGGAGCCATGTTGTGATGACTTCCTGAAGGCGGAGTTTCAGAAAGAGCAGGAGTTTCTTAAAGAGTCATCAACCCAATTTTAAGGTGCAAAATTACAAAAACAAATGTCCTTTAATTAATATTTGATATACATAGCATTTTTCTAACAACTGAAGATAACATAGTTACTTGATTGTGCTATAAATTGGATAATACGTGCCTAGAAAACACATAATTCTTTCCCTTTATTTGACACTGTAAAATAAGTGATGTTTTCTTCCAAACAGAACATATAGAAAAAAACAAATCTTCTACTATTCACTGAGAAATAGTTATTTTTCTCCTTGATGTGAAAATCGAAAAATAACAGATTAAAAATATAGTTTCACCTGTACTCTGGAACTCTGTACATGTATCTAAACTGAGGCAATTTTGAGAATTCCTTAGTTTAATAAGTTTTCAGACAAAGCACCATGAAAGAACCAGAAAACCTGCAAAGTCTTTATTTGTGCTCTGCGATGCAGGTCTAGACATTGTGTGCCAGAAATTCACTTGAATTCCCCAATGTGACCTTGTTATTTAGCGGCGATACCTCCCAGTTTCAAACAAGTGGCACCTATTGAGTTGCACTGGAAAAACAAATGTATATTATTCAAATCACTTAATTTGCTTCACACCAACTGTGAGCATATTTTTTGTTTTTGAAAATGTCTGTGTAAAATCCCTTTTCAGATTAAAAACATGTAGCTTTCCTTTTTCATTTTTTTAAGCAGAAATCCTTGAAGGTGTTTGCAAATTTTTGAAAGGAAAACTTTGTTTTAACTTTATGCTGCAGATAGAATACTTCTTCCTTCTCCAAAATCCATCATAATCACTGCTGAATTTCCAATATTTGTATGCGAGTGTTACAGGGAACACTTTTTACAGGGTAAATAGATTCAGATTTATATACTTCCTAAGTAAGTAAGATACAACTAAATATTGCAATATGGAGAAGGTAACCATGGGGAACAAGCCCCACAATAATGTAGCCCACTATGTACGAAAAAAAACAACTAACATTGCTTTTAAAGTCTGCTCTGGTGTAAGAGGAAACATTGTTTATGACATGGTGGTATTAAACCATGCGGCATGAATTCAGGAAGATTTGATCAAATCAACATGTCAGGAGGGAAAGAGGTCTGTGTTTCTAAGCTAGCTACTTCTAGCTTGTGTAGATTCTGCTTTCTAGCCCCAACCAGGTCAGCTACTTCCACAGACAAAACAAGTCGACTTGAACAAGTAAAAGCCATGGTTACACTAGCAAAATCAACTTGGAGAAACTATCGCAGTCGCTCTGTTCAATAATCCGCGTCGCGTCCGAAATCTATCATGGCGCCTCCACATGATCAGGTGACGTAGATGCGAAGTATCAATAGCTGGCCAAGTTACGAGCTGTGCGGTTCCTCAAGCAAATAGCCTGACTGATTCACCTGCTAATATCAGCTTTTTGAGAGCTACTGTTACTCCTTCTCATTTAAAATCAAACTATTCCTAATTAACTCATGTGTTTTGATTCCTTGTGGTTTATCGCCATGCTTAGGTACACATTCACTCCTTTCTTAAGCCATTTTATAATTTTTTTTATTATCAACCTCCTTCACACAGCGGCTTGTCCGCATTCTTTCAGGTCTTGAGTTCTGAAATAAAAAGTTCAGGGTCAAGAACATATTTTTACATAGCGGTGACCCCGTGCGACAGCAGCACTCTGTGAATACAACCATCCGGAGCCACTGCTGCTGCAGGGTCTTCCCTTTCAAGGAGGCTGGGTTCGCCCTTGACCTGCGGGGGACTGACATCTCTTTTACCGCGTCTCTTTCAGCGTCTTTATCGATGTGCGTAATGGCAAGCAGGTTAATAATGTGTTCTGGCTCCGAATCGAGGACTGTTGGAGTGTTTTATGTGCGTCAGAGCCTTTCTTGGTTTTGTGTGTGTGTGTGTGTGTGTGTGTGTGTGTGTGTGTGTGTGTGTGTGTGTGTGTGTGTGTTTTTGCGCATGGGTTCACTTGGATTTGACCTCGACCAGCTGAGTTCCCTACAGCCTTCTTCCTCATCCTTCTGCCAGAGCGCGGGGCTCCGGTCGTCACCTGGACCGGCGCCAGGCTGTGTATGGTCAGCACCACGCTGTATCTGGTGCCAGGGACGGTCCCAGCTTGTAACCAGCATATACTTCAAAGCTAGTCAGCAGCTAGCTTGTAGCTAATGGTGAGACGGAGAGGACAAAAATAGGAGCTTGCCAAGGTTTCAAATATTGGGTTCCACCAATCTCGCAGTCCAAAGCAACATTTACATTTTTTTGTACTACTTTCAGTACATTTCAGTACCTGGATATACACTCCACGCGTCACCAATATGTTAGCTGAACAGAATTATCCACACAAATATCAATCTACACCTGCTTCTTTCAAGGGCTGATTCAATTTCAGGATAGCCACTGGACATGTTTTGTGTTTGTGTGCACCCGCGTGTGTGTGTTACGAGTGTGAAAAGTACGCAGTCTCCCTCCTCTCTTCTATTGTGGAATAAAGTCTGCATACCCACATCATTCAAATATTTTTGAGGAATAAGCTTTGTGAGCTGTCTTTCATCCCTGATAGAAATAGCAGAGGACAACAATGAATTCCATCATGCGAGTCTCGCAAACGCCAGCGCACACATCCCGGGCCACATACTTTTAACGAAGCAGATATTCACACACACTATTCAATTAGAGAAGTGTTAGATTGCGCATATCTTCCCAACAGAATATGGACGATTTTGAGTGTTTTTAAATGCATTTGTTCGTGTTAACCGTGAAATAAGATTGTGTTTTTTGGGGGTTTTTTTGTCATGGTTGGTATTTTAAGCTATTCATGATGTAGCTAAAGAACCAAAAACTAATTGTAAAAAACACTTTTTAAATATTATTTGAAAATGAATAAATGTGTGTTGAACATTACATTGTGTTATTGCTTTGCATTAAAAATACATAATAGAGAAGCACCAATCAGAGGTTATGTGGGTTATTAACGACCACCAATTTTATAAAGCTATAATAAGTCGATAACCAGAGTTGGCCTATTCAAATTGAATTTTTTTAACAACTTTGTCTAACCACAAAATACGTTACTGTTTTCTGTGAACTCAAATTTAACAATCATAAGGAATGTGTTTTTCATAGTGAAATTCTATTGGCATTTATCAAAAAGAAAAAGTTTAGTTACAGAGCCGCTTCTGTAAGTCTACACATGAAATAAAGTTTTCTAGGTTATGGGACAGATCAAATCAAAATTAAATTAATATTTATTTGTAGAGTTTATTTCAATAACAGGGCATTTCAAATGCTTTACATCATAAAACCATACAAAAAATAGTAGAATCACTAAATGTGAAACCAGAAATGGTTTTTTAATAAAACCCAAGAAGAAATGTATCAAACTTTATTTTCTCCTTTGTTTTTATTTTTGAATTGTTTAAAATGTAGTTCATCATATCTAGAAAAAAATTTTGATTCACTAGATATAACAGATGTTAAGTCATTTATTCATTTATTGTTACTATCCAGAAGCAATCAATATTTATCTTAGGACCAGAGGTGATGTCACACTGTGTGAGAGAGCGCAGTCATTTTTCCTCTGCTACTAAACAGGACTTTTCTAATCATTCAAAATAAAGACAAAATGACAACGCAGTTAGTATATTAAAACTATCTTTTTATAAATTGACATTTGGCACAGTTAGCAAGGTTAGCATTACCAGTAATTAGCATTGTTGTGTATCTTCTGTAGATTAAGTTGGTCTTTACATTAACTGATTTTAAAAAGACTTCCTGTAGCTCTATGATGGAATTGAACTTTTCAAAAGGATAAAAACGAACAAATTTGGAATAATATGGTCAGCTTCCTGTTATTTGCTTTTATCAAGAGCTATCCTAATGGAATATCTCACATGCCTCTATAGAAAATTGAGTCTTCCTGAAGTGCCTAAAACTTTTTGTGCTTCCCTCGACTTCCTTTATGCTCAGTTAATTTCATGCCGATAATAACAGCGTTTTCTCCTCTTAGTAACAAACTGCACACCGAAAAGAGTTGTTGTGAGACTTGTTGAAGTCTAGGTGTGGTACATTCACTGATGTGTGGAGGGGAAAAAGTTGGATTCTTGTTGCTTATGTAAAAACCAGACAAATTCCTTCACCAACCCCTTTCTGACCATTTCTACTGCAAAACAGTTGTCACTAATTTTCATTAATTGATATGTGTAATGCAAGATTTAAGTAATAAAATAGTGTTTTAGGTTTCAGAGTGGCTCTGAACACCAAAATATTTTTATGCTACATAGATTTTTCAGCACATTTTGAGCTTATAGTTTCAATTCATCCCATTCCGATGTATTTCTGTACAATATTGCTATTTGTGGGCAGAGGATTACTGTATTGTGTGATGTGTGTGCCTCTGTTTTGCTCATACATATATCATGTATGTGTTCTGACTGGGTGGATGGATGGGGAGGGGAAGCTTGTGTGGCCTTGTGTCTGGTACTAACTCATCCGGCTATTAATTGTGTTAGCACCGCAGCTGTTTGCATTGGCCAGATTGAGAACAGCGCTACAGGGCCCTTCTGCTTCCCTCCACTGGGATGAGCTTCCAGACCTCCTCATTCCCACTGATCCCAACAATGCTTTTCATTTCCATCTCCATCTCCTTCTTTTTTTTTATTTTGTGTATTTATTTATTTTTTTATCTCCACTTTTCTATTCATGTTCAAATGTGTGCTATATTTCAGTTTTCTTCAGACCAAGCTATTGTTTTCTAATTTGGAATAACTAAATGTATGTCATCAGCTGGTTAACATCTTCATCTGTTAACCAACAAACTTAATGTTCATGCACACCGAAAGGTTGTCTACATTTTAAATTTTGAAGGTTCCCCTAATCTTTTCCAGGCTTATTATCAGCAATGTGTCAGTTTTCTGCAATTTGTTCTAAATTTGTACATTTTATGAGCTCAGAAACATTTTGAAATCTTCTCAAGACTTCATACATTTTACCAATTGTTCTCTTTCACCAAAACGCCTAAAAACAATGTAGCACTGTTCAACCATTTCTCTTCTGATTCGGATTAATAATTGCCAATATTTAAATTTTGACACTTTAGTCTAATGATTTCTTTTTTATGTTGCTAAAATTCTATTTTTAATACATTAAAAAGCATAATAAAGTTGAACCCCAGTAATGCTAGAGCAGTTAGGCATCCAAACATCCTTGGTATTATTTGATGGCATCTCTAATCAAAAAATACTCCTCCTATTCAGCGAGCTGGCCCGACCAACCTGTCTTTAGTTATGTAGCAGGCTCGGTCCAACAGGTTGCCATGGCTCCAGTCTCGGCTGCCCATCTGCCCCTGGCATCTGTCCGCACATCTGCTTCACCATGGACAGCCAGGGAGTAACCCAAGGAGAGGCTCCCCTCTAATTCCTTTAGCATTAAAAACCCTGTTGGAGTTTGACTTTAGCTTTGTTGATGAAATGTGAAAGAAATGCCGTACTATATTATTGCCGTCTTCATGCAAAGACTTCTGTGGTTTAGTAAATTCAAGTATTTTTGTTATTATTGTAAGTTATTAAACCCCTTAACTGTCAGCCCGAAAACACTTGCATGCGAGCCAATGAATCTATGAATAAACCGGCGTCCTATCGACAGTTAAGTGGTTTGAATTCACAAAATTAAATGTGTTATTAAATATAAGGTGGAAAATCTGCAAAACCCCAGTTATTATATTAATTTAAGTAAAGGAGATGCACTGGTCTAATTTGGAGAACAATTGGAAAGACCTCAACGTCCTTCGAGAAGCAATTGTTGCTGCCAGTCAATCTCAGAAGGGTAATACGGGCATTTTCAAGCAACTTGCATTTTATTCAACAATGAGAGTAATTATTAAATTAGAAGACGTTAAATTAGAAAATTGTAATAGTAAATGTGCCAACAAATCTCAGAGAAATTACAAAACAACTGATACACATCTCATACTCTAATAACCTTTTTGTGTATTAAATGTTAAAGCTCTTCTCAGTGCCAAACTGTTGCTTCTTTGGGAGATTTTCCAGGAGTATAACAGCTTTGTATTTTCAGAAAAATACGGTAGTAAATGGTTATAGAAAAGCTCAAATCTCACGAAACACTTAAAGTATTTGCATATTATTTTCTGAAAACTTTGTATTACATCCTGTTTCTATTCTGATCATTGTTTTGACTCCTGACTATTATGAAATATGACAAATTATACCCTGATCTTGCAAAAACAACTCTAAATGACTTATTGTAGGTAGATATTATGTAGTAGATTAATAAAATAACATTTCCTCAAAGTAGACCATGAAGAAAGAATAGAGAACCACTGGAAACCGCAGGTTGTTGAGGCATGCATGAAATGTTCCCCTGACATTCATTAAATGTCCTGCATAAGAAAGAGTTGCTTTTTGCACCTGGAGAAAATCCAAATATAAAAAATAAATAAAAGGAAGACTGCAACAAAGCAGCACCAGTTTCCTTTCTGAATATCTTCTAGAGTCTGGTTTGTGTTTTTGGTCATTTTGTAGCCAAATAAGCACGAAATGATAATGTTCAGATACGTAAAGCTGGAGAACTATATAAATACATAGAGCTATAGAAAGAGAAGTGCAGCTTCTTTTTGCCTTGGCTGCATAAACATGTTCAATATTCGCACTTTTATGTTCAGATCTGTGCCAGTTGGTTCTGTACAGAACAATGCAGCCGTCATCGAAGTTCATTTGCCTGTCATGTCTTCTCCTAACACACGTATTGTGAGAGTAATCTGTGCTGCTTCCAGCCAGGATATCATCCAACACTGAGAAGGTGTGAAAAAGCCTTCACTAAACCCAATTGTATGATCATCTTTTGTTCATGTTTCTTTTGTTTCTCAGCTCATTGTGTGAGTTAGTTCTTTCTGACTTCTTTGGGTGTTTGTTTTGTTGTCTGCCAATATGTTTGTTTTGTAAAATGTTGAAGATTCACTAGCAACACTGTGTTCACTGTACAGTTTTTATTCATTTATTTTTCATCTCTTTTCCAGACTTTCTGTTTCTCTGGTCTTCTGGTCTCATAGTTTCCTTTTGTTGCAGAGCTCCACGCTTCAAGGGCTACCAACAACAAGACAGCCAGGAACTTCTGCACTACTTACTGGACTCCATAAGAGTAGAAGAAACTAAAGTAAGTTTACAATTTGTGAATTCAGAATCCATTTTACAAGGAACCTTTTACTAAGTTCACTCAAGGTTTAGTAAGGTCTTAGGATGGCAACTATCAGTTATTTTTTATGATTAATGGAATAAAAATGTGTCTTGTTCTGCAGATATTTTAGTTTGACCTTACAATAGTAGAAATTCATTAAGAATCACAATAACACATAAATAAGAAAATGAACATTTTCATGGTGTAGTGCCTAAAATGCAACTGCACCATTCCTTCATTGGATGCTTAATATTTTGCAGCTAAGGGCGCATCTCCACCCAAAATAAATACTTCTAACATCAACATGAAAAACTCAGCCTTTTTTGCTTGACTTAACATCAACAGTGTAGGGTTGATCTATTAATTATTTTTGGATTAACCAATTAATAATTGGTTAACAAAAGATGCTTAATAAGAGTAGCTCTTTCAGCAAGGCCTTCTTTCAGCCTGTATGTGCCGATAAACGATTAATTGGTTACTAAATTAGTGACAATTTCAAGAATTTATTAATCTGATTAATTGATTCGTTCTTATTTACTCACTTTTAGATAAATTCATGCATCTGAAAGTAAGGCATAAATAATCGACCAGCGGTATTAGCATGATGCTCAGGAGAAGCGGGGTAAATGTCACAATCAGACAGAGGGGATTCAGGGGTTGGTGTCCGGTCAGACCGTCAGTTCCCGAAACCACATAAAAAAGCTTGTAAAATGCATGTGGGGTCAGTGCAAACCTGCCAGACCTTGCACATTGTAAGAAGCCTGCGGGTTACGCTGTGACCCCTATCTCTTAAGATCTTTGTCTCGTAACATCACATTTTTCATAAGAAAAAATGTAAGTTGGCCTTAAACACGCTGCTGAGAGGTCTTAAATTTTGTGGTGGCAGGATTATTTTGTATTTTTCTCATGGGACTTCTCCGTCAGAGAAATGTTTCAATCGTATGCAGATATTTTCATTATGTTTTGACTCAAGGTGGTTGAGGCTATTGCTAACCAACTGCTAACATACCTTTGAGATAGTTTGCTAGCTAGCTTTTTGCATCCATAATGGGTAAGTAAAAATTTAAAGCCAGTTGGCAGGATGATGTTTGTTTTTGTCATTGACTGACTTCCGTTGCCAACCCATATGATGCAACATTCATTCTGTGCAAAAAAAAAGCTTGACACTACCATTACATAAAAAATACTATTTTCTTTTGTACCTTTCTGTCATGATACAAGCCTTAAATTTAATGCATAATATGTTTTTTAAAACCTCAAATTTGAGTTGATGAAACCTGCAGAAATCCTGGTGGGGGGTTTTCTTGGCAAACATGGCGGTCCCCCACCTTCCCTCAACCCCTCCACAGGGCAATTAGGAGACCCCACAGCATCTCTTTGGAAGGGGCCCACCAGTGCCTACGTGAACCAAGGAGAAGAAGTTAGCGGGTGTATTTAGTAGTCAGCCTCAGGCCCAGGAGGAGCCACAGGCTGGGCTCCCTCTGCTTCCATTCAAACTTGTGAACGCCATCAGTTGTGCCACTTAGGGGGCTTGCAAGTGGCACTACCGGCATCATTGTGTGATCTTGGGAAACCCACAGCTGCTGAATGAGCTCCAGGGCCGTTCCATTGTGCTCGAGGGTCACCCAGAGCCCCCTCCAGCACACACACACGCACACACACACACACACACACACACACACAATCACCGCCAATCCAATCAAGGAAGCAGAAAAGGACGGTGTGGGGGGTAGGGGGGCACCTCTATTCATCCACTCAGAAACTCATTTTTACAGCAAAGATACAGTGGCATTGTAAACCCCAAATTGTGGAATATTTTTAATTGAACGCACACATTATCCCAGTTTCCTTTCTAATGACTGAGTGGACAATAGAAGGCAATCAAAGTGGCTTTGGTTGCTTTTACATGCCAACAGCAAATTTTAACCACAGTTTGAAATGAATCTGTCTTAATATTCGAAGAAAGAATTAAATAGAACCGCAACTCAAATGACGGACCGACCCATTCTTTCCTTGGCCGCGGGTCAGGATGAGACCGGTGCTTTTCCCACTAGGAGGTCACAAAGCTTCAAGTAGCCCCAAGTGTTTGTGTTGATCGCCCATTAGGATCAGCAATCTGAATATGCTAATTCGGGCCCAAGCAATTATCGGCAATTAACTGAGATGGGGAGTATATCTCTCGTCCAGCGCTTCTTCGCCTCCATCTTCGCGTTGGCTTCCATGTACCAGTCCCACTGCCCCCAGCCCTCCACTCCTATCGTCTCCGGGACACTGCACTCTTATTTTTGGGAGGGAAAGGAATCACAGGGAAGGGGGTTACTGGTAATTAATTAGTAGGCGAGCCACAGCCTGGTTTGACTTTGGTGGGATTAGCGGGGGCTTTTTGACCTAAATAGCCAGTTTGGTGCGTGGGTCCTGGGACAATGGGGGTCGGTGGGGCTGATTGGTCATGACTCAGACATAGACCACAGCCAATTATCTATTGATTGGTGCTTTACAGTGGCTGTGCCTCTTCACAGCTCTCTCACCAACACACTCACTGACCATGTCACCTTCAATGAAGGGGGTCCTACCTAAAACCTACCTACACACACATACGCACACATATATACACAGTTCATTATGAGATTTACATGGTAACAGTTGTAGACAAGCACAATAATTATTTTACACTAATGATGCCTATGATGGGTATACCTGTCAAACTCAGCTGCAGGCTAGATTCTGATATCTCACTAATTTATATAATAATAATGAATGCTTTAACCCCAACTACCCACATATCATCATGGATGAAAAAGGATGTCTAGTTTTACACTTTGTTTATATTTCTGAACAGCATTTTAAAGTTTAACTGTCACTGTGTTTTTTGCTTGCAGAGAGTGAAAGCGGCCATTTTAAAGGCATTCAATAATCCAACAGAGAAGACGGCAGATGAGGAGACCAAACGCCAAGTCAAAGGTTGAACAAACGGCACTAAAGATGTCCAAGACCAATAGTTCCACCTGGTGGTGGTAAATGAAAATGCAGTCACAAGTCAAGTCAGAAGATTGTTAAAAAAAAAAGATGCTCAAACACTGTTTCACTGGGGTTTTTGTCTTATTTTCTGATGTTTTTGTAACCCATCTTAATTTTGTAAATTGTCCCTTTCTTTTCTTAAGCAGGTTTCAATTATTATGTGTCTGAACACTGATCTATGCTAAGCTAAAGCGTTGTATTAGCAATACAAACGCTGGGAAACATAACTAAAAACATTTGCTTTTTCATCAGCATATGGAAAAGAAGGTGTGAAGATGACCTTTGTTGACCGGATCTTCGTAGGCGAGCTTACCAACACCATAATGTGTGAAGAGTGCGAGCATGTAAGTGCATGTGGCAAGGGAAAAAAAAGAGAATAAATGGCCGATGAAGCAGCATAGTTTCACGTGTTGTGCTGGATTCAGCCACCATGTATTACAGAAGCAGCTATTTAATTTGTCATGAACTTCTTCCTCCTCTTATTGTTTAGTGTTAAGTGGTTGCTAAGGACAGCTATTAGATTTCCAGCTGCAAAGGCATTCCTCGTTAGCCTCATTTTGTTTTGACCCAAAGTCAAGAGAGCTAAAAAAACAACCAAAAAAGAAAGTAATCATCTTCTTTACAAGGTGTGGTAGCCATTAAGTGTTTCTACGTTAGTTATGTACGGAACAAATGTTGATGATATAATAGAATAAAATGTCAGAGGAAAAAAAACAGGAGGTGTTGATGGGTGGGGAGAGAAACAAAAACCTCTTCAAGGACCAGCCAACTGTTTACAGCAGGCACTTACTGTAAGAGCTGCTGTAAACGAATGCCACCATGAAAAATAAGAGGATGCCTGCAGGAAGAGAGCACCAGGTGTGCAGCTGGAAAGAGAAAGAGAAAGAGGGAAAAAAGCAAGAGAAGCTGCAGCTTCTTCACTTAAATGGTCGCAAAATCTGCAGCTGAAGTTTGAGCCCATGTGGAGCTACAGTCATGGAAAAATGACAGCCTGTGTGTTTTTCTAAAATATTTGAACATACCATATTTTCTGGACTATAAGTCACTCTTTTTGTCATTTAGCTGCTCCTGTGACTTGTATATGTTGTTTTTTTTCCTCTGTTTTTTGTCACATTTCTTGATTAATGTGACTCTTATTCCAGAGCAACTTACAGTGGACAATATGGTACTCATATTTAAAAATATTATGAAGCCTATACAAAAGGTGGTAAAAGAGGGAGAAATGAATTTAGAGACATTTACATGTATTTGTACTTGAAATGGATAAAATCAGACATTTAAATAAAGCATATTACATTATATATAAATCATTACAGCAGCACTACTCAGCAGTTTGAAGGTTCTTTTTTAACCTATTTGAACCATGGATATGTTATAATGATCAATAAAAGGAGCACAATAACCTTTAAAACAATCCAATCATCAATTCCACTGTTCAGAAACTGGTGGAGAAGTTGAGGATATTTCCAACCAGCCAGAGATCCTAGTTCCTGTTAATATGAAAGTGGCTACCATTTTTGAAGTTGTCCAGAGAGAGACTGCATAACTTGTATGTTTGTAATAAAAACAAAAAGGCCAGGATAAAGCATAGAGACTGACAAAACCCAGATCTTCTAGATAATGCTCTTTGAACATATGACTCTAAAAATAAATAACTGGTGGTGTTAACTGGTGGAAGTGTCATGGTTTGAGGTGATTTGCCCGTCTCACCATTATAAAACCCACATTGACCTTGTATCAGAGGAATGTGAGCTCATCTGTTAAGCTAAGTTTTTCTTATCTCATGAAAAGCTTATTTTTTTTATTATTTTGTGGACATTTTCTGAATCAAGAACCTAATAAACATATGCAGACATGCTTTCATGTTCACGTATTGAACTTTTGTGTCATTTCTTTTCCAGATCTCAACAGTAAAGGAGGCCTTCATAGACATCTCTCTGCCAATCATAGAGGAGAGGGTGAGTCGTTTTGATTCATGTTCAACGCCAGTGGAATTGAAAGTCGCTCTTATACTTGCTTTATTGACAGTTTTTTTTATTTATTTTTTGTTTGTCCTTCCTCCGTCTCCTCAGATATCAAAACCGTCCAACCCGGGTCGCCTGGGGAAGAGCAGGCTGGAGCAGGACAGCCATGCGGCCCACAGTGACCAGGTTCTCTCAGCAGCGCACTCTGTCAACAAGAACTCCAGGAAGCCCAGCGGACCGGTGAGGCTGCTGGCGCAACCTGCTTCCTGTTGCCCTCCAGGCAGGGCATCAAATTTAGTCCTTTTTAAATGTATTGCCTCCAACACTAAGTCACGATTATTGAGTATCTTTTTATAGTTTAGATTCACATGTTGTTTTTTAACAAACTGGCTCTGCGGTCTATTCAAATTTGGTTGCTTGAAACTGTAGTAAGGTTTTTCTAAACTGCATAGAAACGTGTGGAGTTTGAGTTAATAATTATTCCCTTGTACATAATAAATAATTTTGTGCAAGGACACTCATAGTGAAAAAATACTATTATTTCCAAATATTTCTATCTACCCAGGCACCCATTGTTTTCTTTCTTCCCTTCTTTTATTTCAATATTTCTTTCTTAATTAATTAATGTACTTACTTTCTTAGTGTAATTACTTTGTTATTTTGCTTATTGCTTATTTAATTACTTACTTTACTTATTTATTCAACCTACTAGCTTAGTTTACTTAGTCCAGGACTGAGATTACCATAATCTATAAAGTATGAAATGTTCACATCAAAATTGTCCACAAGTAATTAAAGCCAAGAGCTAATTACTTTCACCTTTGGAAAAATATCAATATTTTTTATTTGCCCCTTTTTTTTTTTTTTTTTTTACTAAAACAAATGTCCTGAGAATCGCATCATGTTTCAGAAACATTTATAATTGTGATTAGCATACATTTCTATGATTTTGTTGTTAAAGTATCTATTATAAGTGAGATGAAGCTCACAGTTCTGCGTTACTGATGGTTCCAGTACATTTGTGCACAAATCTCGAACAAAAATCTGCTCTGCTGTTTCAGAAGCTCAGCACTAGAATTGAAGGATTAACTGTCTCAGCTGCTCATTTTTATAAAATGGCCAAATATGTGAAAGGACCTGACACATATTTTGTTACTTCTCTTCCAGAAGCAACTCAACAGACGAGCGTCCAGCTCCGTGGAGGAGAAGGGAGCGGCCTGCTGTGCCGAAGAGGAGGCGATGGCCGGCGGCTCGGCGCACGGCGTCTCCGTGTGCAAGATGGCGGCGGCGGGCAGCCTGTCGGACGGCAGTGAGAGAGATTCTGGAGCCCAGGACAGCAGCAACGACGCCGACAGCGAGGCGTCCGAGAGCGAGTGGGCGCCACGAGGCGGCGCGTCCGGTCACGGCCACGCCTCCACGCCGTCGTCCACCTCCACCCTCACCCCGTCCCCCACGCCCGCCTCCTCCTCCTCCCCCGCGTCGTCGTCAGCTTCCGCCAAGCAGGGCGGCGCCGTGGAGCAGCTGGTCACCGCGGTTTCTAAAGTCAACCTGGGCTTCTCTTCTTCTGCGGGGGACACGGCCGCATCGGGTCACTGTCCCCCCGAGGAGCAGGGCGACAGCCAGAGCCGAGACCAGCTCCACCACTACCACCACCACCACCAGGGGGCGTTCCAGGCCCTGTCCCACAGTTACACCCCTACCTCCAAAGAGTGCTCCATCCAGTCCTGCCTGCACCAGTTCACGTCGGTGGAGCTGCTGATGGGCAACAACAAGCTGCTCTGTGAGAACTGCACCGAGCGCAGGCAGAAGCAGCTGCGCAAGAGCGGCGCCGCAGGTGAGACCCGCCGCCCGGCACATCCCAGCAGCTCTGTGTTCAAATAACACAGAGCTAAAACAAAAGATCTTAACAGGTATTTTTGGACTAGTTTATACAACCCCTGGCAAAAAGTATGGAATCATCAGTCTTGGATGAGCACTTATTTCATGCTGTAAAACAAACTCGGATCAAAAACATGATACAATAATGAGATCATTCCAAAGTGCCACTTGTTGGCTTTCTGGGACACTCAAAGAAATGAAGAGGAAACATTGTGGAAGTCAGTGAATGATACTTTTATTGACCAAGCACAGGGAAATAAATATGGAGTCACTCAATTCTGAGCAAAAAAGTGTGGAATCATGAAAAACACATGAACAAAAGACCATTCAAAATGCCTCACTAGTATTTAGTTGCACTAGTATATAGTTACACTATAAAGTCAGTAAGATTTTTTGTTTTTGCAGTGAAGTAAGAGTAGATCTGTGATATCGTCAGTAGGATGGTTGAACCGGTGGTCTGCAGCCCTGAACTGTGGTTCTTTTACAGAGATTACACTCTGAAACAGGGTTATAATCACTGCAGTGTCGGAGGAAGATTTCAACCTCCACGTTTTACACTTAACTTCAGGCTCTTCTAACACATAATATTTCCTCAGATAAGAAGATGGAGAAGATTTACACCAGTGCCAGGAAGCAGATGCTAATATCCTTGTTGCCTCCTGTCATCACGTTGCATCTGAAACGCTTCCACCAGGTAGGACACCTGCTCAGCAACGGCCATTAGTGCTGAAATGTGGTACATATAGCTTAATTCTGTGTGTGTGTGTGTGTGTGTGTGTGTGTGTGTGTGTGTGTGTGTGTGTGTGTGTGTGTGTGTGTGTGTGTGTG
>CAEGAF010192912.1:0-16430 GCA_903067075.1 Micropoecilia bifurca | reverse complement strand
TGTGTGTGTGTGTGTGTGTGTGTGTGTGTGTGTGTGTGTGTGTGTGTGTGTGTGTGTGTGTGTGTGTGTGTGTGTGCATGCTGAGCTGCAGCCCCTCAAAACTAAATGTGCAAAATAATGGTAGGTTCACTCCTGCTCCAACAGTCCCTGCTAGCTTTTCCAACTTTAATCAGGACCTAAATCTCTCGAACAACTTAGACCTGTAAATCCACAACCTGTGCAGGGATTAGTCCCACACATGGCATCATGTTGCTTTTCTCATCAATAACAACAACAAAATATTTAAACTACTTTTGGTCAAGTTTCTCTATCAGTGTAAACAGTATTAGTTTTCAAGAGTTACAATTCTTCTTCATACTGTTTAATCATTCCTTTTTATGAGATGCCAGAGGTAGAGGAGGTGTCTTGCTCATTGCCTGTTCTATTCTATTCTATTCTATTCTATTCTATTCTATTCTATTCTATTCTATTCTATTCTATTCTATTCATTTGTGTTCTGACTGGAAGTAATATCGTCATAATATTGTCATGTTGGAGTTGCCCAGTCTATGTTTTCTATTGCTTTTTTTCATGTGGTGCACCCCTGTCTGCATGAGAATTCAGATGCAGATGCCGCTGAAGTCGGTATGTTGTTATGACTGTTCACTCAGTTGAAGGATTATTTAACTTTTTCACCACTATTGAATTTAATCTGACTAGATTTATCATAAATGGGCGCACGGCCCGTGTGCAAAGGCCTTAGTCCTCTACGCGGCTGCCGCGGGTTCGGTTCCTGGCCTGTTGACGTTTGCTGCATGTTTGCCCCCGATTCTCACAGCTGACTTTCCTGTCAATTCACTATCAAATAAATAGTACAAGTGGCAAAAATACTACAAAAAACAAAAAACGTTAGAGACTTGTCAGACCTTTATTCTGTTTGTGAAAACACAAAAATGTGGTACATTCATTGCATTTTGGCATTAGGAGAACCTAAGATTTCGGCAAGAGAATAATATACACAAAGTGATAAAATCTGGTCTAAATTAGTTTATGACGATTCCGGATCCCTCTTTGTGATTTGAGAAACTTTATATGCCAGCAATGCAAAACATTATGTCTGAAAGTGAGATGCGTAGCACTTATTTATTCGCCGCCGCACTTATTAGTAAGACTCAATGTCCGCAAGTGAACATTGAGGCTAGGGATGTAGAAATATGAAGATTTGGGCTGATATTTATATCCCATATTAATATTGCTGATAATTGATATCTACAGATATTATATACACATATATGTATATCGCACTACCTGGCAAAAAAACACACTTCTGATTTCACCACTGCTACTCTGCTCCAGTTAGTGTTGATATATTGCACATCCCAAATTGAGTCCTCAGAGCTCAATGCATTAGAGTAAGAAAAAAAGTTTGAGCAGGTTTGAGAAGGTCACATCATAATGGCTGGATGCCTGGGACTGATCATCTCCAAATCTGCAGCTCTTCTGAAGTTTCTGGCCCGCAGTGGTCAGCACCTTTCAAAAGTGATCCAAGAAAGGAACAATGGTGAACCTGCGGCAGGGTCAGGGGGAGCCAAGGCTAAAACACATGTGAAGTGAAGGTTAGCAACGTGATTGCTTTCATCAGACTAGATACTGCAGCACAAATTGCTAAAG
Organism: Micropoecilia bifurca; assembly: GCA_903067075.1. Classification (NCBI taxonomy): domain Eukaryota; kingdom Metazoa; phylum Chordata; class Actinopteri; order Cyprinodontiformes; family Poeciliidae; genus Micropoecilia; species Micropoecilia bifurca. The sequence goes on along the minus strand of CAEGAF010192912.1, from coordinate 14,780 downwards.
ACATTACTGTGCACTGTGCATCAGGACTGCAGGCCTGTCAGGACCTAGATGCTGGTCATTATGTTAGTCCAGATAGGTAGATATCTATTAGTATATATCTATTAATAAACTTGTTGATGATTTTAGTGATTGATCAATGTGTTTTAGCTCATAGTCTTTCTGATAAGTTATGTATTTGGAAGTCTTCAGAATGGAGAGGAGAGAAAGCGCCAGCGTTCATGTAGGAGCCGCCACTGCATAGGGCTGAACTTTATTTTTCAAGTATTTCATTAAACTCTGACGTGGCTTGTTCATCATGCAACACATCACTAAGTTCTCCTTCTCCTCCTCCGTCTTCCTCTGTAGACGTCTCTCACAGACAAACTCAAATAGCCGCCAACTTGTTCCGTTTCTTCCTCGTCCGCTTTGCCGATGCTTCCCGTTGTTGTTGCGAGAGGCTGAGGCTGAGGCTGCCTGGGCTGCAGGTTGAGGTTGCATCAGGGTTGAGGTGATGTGGAGGGAGCGGCGCCGCGATGCTGGCTGGGTTTCCACGCCGTGTCACTCGGTCTCTGTGGACCCCCTTGACCCACTTCCCCCTCCCTACCCCATCCCCACCTCTGTCCCTCTCTCTCCTGGCCCTCACGCACACCTTCTCCATCTCGTTCTTCCCTTTCTCTCCTCCATCCCTCTCCTTCTCCTTATCTGTCTAAACCTCTTGTTGGAGCCCCCCCCCCTCTCTCTCTCTCTCTCTCTCTCCCTCCCCACTCCCCCCCTCCTCCTCACCACCTCTCTTTTTCCTCTCTCTTCTGTGCCCCCCCCCACCCCCCCTTCCAACCCCCCCATGCTGTTTCGGTGCTGCTGCCTGTCTCTTAGCAACAACTGCACACCCGTTAGAGCTCAGTGAGTGCTTTTACAAACACACCCAGGAAAACACACTCTCACATGTGCACACTCCTGTTCACACACACAATCAGTTGCACGTACACGTGCACAAGCTCACACACACACACACTGGGTCTAGTTCCTCATTGAGGGTTTCTGCTGGCAGGCCTGTGAGTCTGCAAGCCTTTGTGGCAGTGAGATAGATGAGGAGAGAATAGATATGCTGTACAACTACCATCTACAGAGTCATTGCGCCTCCCAGACTGCGTAACAGGGCAATTGCCCAAACTCGAAACTGGCAGCCTCTTGTCTCTGCACAAACACACTAACGCACAGGCATTCTGTGGCTTGTTGTGTTGTTGTTGCTGGCTTCCCCGCATTTGCACAATAACACCAAAAACTTTTTAGAAGAAAGTGGAGGGGAAAAAAGAAGAAGAAAAACTGTACCAGATCAAAAGTGTTCAAACACTTCTCGCACAAGAGCTCGTCTTTGTGCGGCAGATTCAACAGATCATGATGTGGGAGCAGCGCATACCGTCGTCTGTTTTCACCGAGACAATACTACGCCGCTGTGTGTTCCAAAGCCCCAGAGCCATCCACGGGAAAATGCACCAAAACACATTCGCTACGTATGATTATATTGGAATGGCGGCTGAAGGATGCCAGGAGTGCTTTGCCTAAACAATGAATCATAGCAGAATTGATTGGCTCGCATCTAAACCCTGTCAAAATGCCCCCTGCAGAGCACAGAAGAGGGGCATTTGCATGTGCGTCTTTGTTTTGTGCGTGCGGGGAGCACATACGTGTGTGCGCGTGCGTGTGCGTGTTGTGTCTGTCTTTATGTGTAAATCGATGTGTGGGAGGACGAAGCTGCAGGGGCATATTTGCATGTGTGTGTTGGTATGTGTCGGGGAGTGACAGCGTGTATGTGTGAGCACATGTGATGCGGCGCTTAATTAAAGCATGTGCTCCTCTCCTTCCCTCACAAACTGGTCAGATGAAGCCACGATTAATGAGCGCCGTTAATTAGACCGGAGAGAAAGTGAGAACGGCAGAGAAAGTCAGGGAGGTGGCAGCGGGAAGGGAAGGGAAGGGAAGAGAAGGGAGTGGGTGATGGGGTTAAAGAAGTACGAGCAGTGTGTGCATGTGTGTGTGTGTTCATCTCCATGTTTGTCTGTCCCAGTTGTGTCATTCCTCAGAGCAGCAGAGGTTGTTTCGCTTCATGGTGCAGCCCAGCACTCAGCTCCGGTAAAACTCCCCCTCTCCTCTTCCTCGACTGCCTCATCCTCTTCCTCCTGCTCCTCCACAACTTTTTTCCCCTCTTAATTTCCCCGTCTGCCTGTCCAGTCACGATTCTTTCCCTCCTGTTTCAGTCACATCTTTCACTTTCCTGTCTCTTCTGCAGCCCTGTCGCCTTTTCATACATTCCCACCCTTTCATTCTCTCACTTTCTTTGCCTCCTGCTCAATGTCCTCCCTCCCTCCCTCCATAATCAGAGCCATATGTTGGAAGGGAAAGGCAGAGAGATCTGACAATGGACATAATTGTGTTGAATGTGGAGTGTGTGCGCTACAGAGTTAAGAGAGCCAGCAGCGTGCATGCATATCTGCTCACAAATGTTGCAAGCCTTCCTGTGCTTGTGCCTGACGAGCATGCGTGGCGGCCAGCACATGTGGTCCAAGTCTCGTTCTTCGGTTTCTTCCAACCCGGGTCTGCACTTCTCCTCCTCTCTGAGGTTCTGCTATCCCTCCATCACTCCTGTCTTTGTGTCACCTTCATCTCTTCATCCTCTCAACACCTCGACTTTCACCACCTCTCTGCTTCCCCCTGGTGGCAGATGTTGTTTACACATTTTCATTCTTGTTGCATCCCAACAGGAATCTGCAGAGTTTTAGGCAAGAAAAGATGGCACTGGCTGTACATGTGCATGTGTTCTCCCCACGTTAGCCACGGTTCATTGTTTCAATTGTTCAGTGAGATTTGTCTGTGCAAAATGTTCCTAGTTGCTTACATAATGGAGCGGCGTGACGCTATGATCGGCATAACATGCACCCAGTACTTAAACATGTTCCCAGAATCTGCTAAAAGATCAGAAATTGTAGCCACAAGTCAACTTAAACTATTTATACTGCAAGTCATCCTCTAACATAATTGTGTCTGATGCGAGACGGTGCAGCCCTCTCTCAAATACTGATTCCAGTCTGGCCCAATTCGCGCTGTGACATCATGTACTAATCACTTATTCTCTTTCTCTTTGTGCTCCTCCCTTCTCCACGTGCCTTCCCCTCCACCTTCTCCAACTACTCTGTCCCTTTTCTCCTTCTGTCTGTCTCCGTCTTCTTTTTCTTTCACTCTAGCAACCATGGGCAGAAGACAGAGCCAGGGAGAAGAGAGAGAAAAGTCTGTGAGCTCTCCACTGCAGTATTGATGACCCAATGATCCCCTGCAGAACAGAGCCAGTCAGGCAGACCGAGTCAGGCTCGCCTCGGAATCAAAAATCAGCGCCACGGCCGTTTGGTCGGAGCAACCAACTGAGTGGGGTATGAATGGTAAATGTAATCTAATTTTACAATGCCGGCGTGTGGGTGGCACAGTTAATAAAAGAGGGTGCATTACAGAGTAGGATTTTGGCACGTTGCCAAATTCGTTGACAGTCTGGTCTGTAAAAGTTTAGCAGCAGTAAGAAGAAAGAAAGTCTTTCCCAATTTCTGAAATTCAACTCGAGGGTGTTGACATATTTTAACCGTCCTGGTTTTTTTTTATTTTTATTTCCATCTTTAGGTGTAAAAATCTTCTGCCCCTTCAAGCTGTTGAAAGTTTCATACAGCGGCAGCTGAAACCACCTCTCCACATCCTGCGTCACCACCTGCAGCACCGTCCACTGGATGAGTGGCTCGTCGGTTCCTCAGCATTCAGGCCAAACTGGCGCTCCGGAAGGTCGTGGGGAGACTCGGCCAGAGCAGAAGGGTTTTGTGGTTAGACTGGATAAACTGGAAAGACCTGAGTCCTGGACAGGGGAGCTCACACTCCATGGCGCGTTCCAAGATCCATTTCATGATGGACTGGCACTTGTGACCTCTGACATTGCTCCCACCTCCCCTTCCACCCTGGCAACTGGTGCTCACCTGCAGGAAAGGCTGGGGCACGGCACCTACCTGCAGAGGCGCCCTGACACCTGCATGACAGCCGAGGCGGACACGTTTTCAGCGACGCTCAGAAACATGCAAACACACGTAGACCCGGAAGTGCACGCAGAAGCTTTCTCCAACCTGCACATGGACAACTGTGGAATCATGGAAATCAGCAATCACAGTGATTCTATAGACTCAGAACTCTCTAAAACTCTCACAGTAGAGGCCATGAACACAACTTCACCTCAGACTTTGTCTTTGGCGATTGGCAATCATCCTGCAACTACCAATCCGCTGGAGGCCCCAGCAGCTCGGACTGCGGAGTTCGACACGCCCTCAAACTACGGTCCAGTCCCCTCTGGCCCTAACCCAATAACGGTGCCTTCTTCTCTACCTGTAGAGACAGAGAAGAAGTATGCACTCCGCAGCTCTGGGCGTCCTCGCTTCCCCTTGCACCTGCGTAAATCCTCTCGGCTGCATCGAAGCATTGAGGATGTGGGGAAAGGGTCAGGCAGGGACAGGGGAAGAGAAGAGGAGGAAACATTTGAGGAGAAGATCTGGATGGTTAAAGAGAACGAAATCACTGCAGATGCTAAAGAAGAGCGTTCTTCTGTGGAGGCTGTTCTACCTGCACCTACTTGCCATACAGATATGCCTCTCACGCCGAGTGAACCTAAGCCTGCTCCCAAACCTCTACTTAAGCCTGGGCCCAGACTTGGGCACAGACCTGGACCTAAATCCAGGTGTAAGCCTCCGCTGAAATATGTGCACAAAGCAGCTCCTAAGAGTATTTTAAAGCAGCGTCTGGCAGCGCAGGCCCTCCGCCAGAGTGCTGCCTCTCATCTCACGTTTGAATCTGCTCCACCTGCTCCTTTGTTGACTATGAAGGAAGAACCTGGTGCATGCTTGGGGGTCTGTCCTCCAAGTAACAGCAAAAAGGGCCGTTATGTTGGTGTAAGTGTGTTAACATTAACAAATAAAGTGCCTTGCAAAAGTGCTCCCAACAAAATGAACCTTTTCACAGCTTGATTTGCTGCCGCCACAAACGACGGTGTATTTCAAATTGATACATTGAGACGTGTTTTTCTTTTTTACAAAGAGCTCAAAATTTAGTATTCAAACTTCTTAGATAGTTCTTTGTAGAATCACATAGTGCCACATCTTCTGCAGCTCCCAGCAGGTTTTCTTCCAGGATACCCCCTATTTAGCTTCACCTGTCTTCAAGTCTGACTAACCTTCTTGCCTCTGCTGGGAAAAAAAAGCATCCCCAGAGTATGAGGTTGCCTCCACTATGTTTCACTGTGGTTCTGGTGTGTTCAGGGTGTTGTGCAGTGTTAGTATTTTTGCTACATGCAGGGTTTTGAGTGTAGGCCAAAAAATTCAGTATCACTCTTTAAGAAAAGGACCTACTGCCTTTTATTTGCTGTGTCCCCTAAGACCTATAGTAAACTACAAACAAGGCATCTTATGTCTTTCTCTCAGCAATAGTTTTCTTCTTGCCTCCTTTCCATTTATACCAGATTTGTAAAATGTACAACTCAATATTTCTTCCACCTCAGGTGTGGATCCTTTCATCTCCTCCGGACTTAGCATGAAACATTTGGCTTCATCTCTGATTAATGCTCTTTTTGTCAGCTGTCAGTTTTAGGTAGAAAGCCATGTCTTGGTAAATTTGCAGCTGTTTTACACGCTTTTGGTTTTTGAATGATTGAAATAACCTATGCAAGTTATTCAAAGCTGTGGATGTTGTTCTTAAGCGTCTCCGTAGCTGCGAGTTTGTCTGTTGACATCATGTCAACGTAACATATTTGTAGTTTAAGCAAGATTTAACGTGAGAAAAGTTCAAAAAGTTTGAATGCTTTTGCAAAGCTCTGCCAACATATCACTACTATAATTTGCTCTTCATTCAACCTTAAACTACATATAAATTAATGCTTTGTTTTGTATTTCCCAATTACTCAACAGGTAAGGAAGATTGTTGTAAAGGTGCCTCGCATTCCTGTCAGCCTAAGTCGCCGACAGAAGAGCTATAAAATTTCCAGTTTGGAAACAGTTACGGGGACTGAGAAGACTAATGACGGCAGTCTGGAGGGGTCTGAGGCGACACGAGAGCCAACTGCACTCCTCCGCATGAAGAACAATGGGAAAAGTGTGATGGTGATGTTTCCTCCTGGAGAACTCCCTGTGATTCTCAAACGCAGGCGGGGGCGACCCCCTAAACAGGCTTTACCGGGAATACAGGTCGAAGTACCCAGTGCTGGGACTACTGCGATTCCTGGAGACCAGCCCAAGAAGCCCAGGAGGCGACGTCGGACTAAACTCCCCTGTCCATTTCCCTCTTACGTCAATGACACAAATGATGTGAAAGCTGAATATGGGGATGTTCTCTCCAAATTGGCATTTTTAAACCGCCAGCCCCCTGCCACTGGTCGCTGCTCCCCTCCTCGTTGCTGGACACCAAGTGAGCCAGAAAGCTTTCATACCCCACTGGAAAACCCTGGAATATCCACCCTGCTCCACAGGCTCACCGGGTCTAGGCGACCCAGGGGTGGCAGAGGAGGGGGGCTCGGCAGAGGTGGAGGAGCAGGAGGGGGCGTCATGGGCAGCGAGTGCAATAAGAGCACATTCAGTGACTTCTTTGAATCTATTGGGAAAAAGCGAAAACTGAACCTCCTGTCTCAGCATGGATTACCGAGGAAAAGACGGAAGGGTGTGGGAGGAGGAGTGGGTAGGGGAGGGGGCATGGTGGGAACAGAGCCTGGGGGCGAGAAAATTGTCAGAAGGAGACGAATGAGAAAAAACGGTGCATTTAAAGGAGGAGTGGTGCCCATGGGGCAGGACTGGCCCAATGGGACAGGTGGCTGGGATGAGGAGGGGGCTATGGAAAAGGAAAGAGCTTTGGGTGGGTATCAACTCTGCGGATCTCCAAGGGGGGGCTTCTCCAGCTGTAATATTGGACGAGGAGGGGCGTACAGTGGTCCAGCTGGAAGCAAAGGGGGTGGGCTAGTAGGAGAGGACTCACAAGGACTATTTGCTGGGTATTTTCGATCCCTCCTCGATTCTGATGACTCCTCCGATCTCCTGGACATCTCCTCCCAGTCAGACCCCCGTAAATCTTCATCCTCTGCCTATGATCCATCCAGCTCTGCGGCCTCTCACAGTTGGTCTCCTCCATTCCCCAAGTGGAGCACTAAAGGAGCAAATGCAGGCATGGAAGGCTCAGCACAGGCACACTGCTCCTCTGCAAGACCCCCTTATAGTTATGGAAGCTTAGCCCAAGTATCTCCCACCACCTCTACGTATCCTAAATCCACTCCGCCATCTCTTTCGCACTCTCCCAGCTCCCCTCACCCAGCCTCTTATGGTCACTACCCTTCTGGTTACTCCTGCTCTCCTCCCGTAGGGCCACAGAGGTCCTCTGACTGCAGCTTTGGTTATGGTGGCAAAGGGACACCTGCCAATCAGATGGGTTATCTGAACTACCAGGGAGCAACCAAGAGAGGCTACAGTGGCTATCCAGCAGTAAGCCATTCCCCCATGGGGAGAGGGGAGTCAGCAGGACCCACATCACCTGGAGGAGGGTACATGTCTGTGGCCAAAGGGAGCCCTTTCAGCTCCTCTGCCACAGAGGGCTACAAACAGTACAACTCCAACCAGTGGAGCTGCAGGTAACATGATTAAACTTTTAGATGACAAGGTTCCAGTGTGCTCTAGAGAGTATTCACCTATTCATCCTTAAAAGGGGTGTTTAATTCCTTTAAAACTTTGGATCATATACAGTATGTAACTGCTTCTGATTGGTGTAACTGTAATTTGTGAAATCTAAAATATAGTCGAATGTCAAGTGTTTAATTTGCTTGTATGATTTCTTTCTTCAGGCAAGCTTTTGGTGGTTGGTCAGCAGACAACTTTGGGTCTCAGTATCATGGCTATAGTGAATATGGCTCCAATGAGTCCAAAGACATCTTGGATATCTCAAACTACACCCCCCAGAAGGCTAAGCGACAACCGTTTCCTGAGAGCCTGTCAGAATCCTCCTCGGACTCTTCACACGTCGGCTCAACAGCGCCTGTTATCGGACCCAGCTCCACTGGAGGCAGCTATAGACAGAACGAGGCTGCCTCTGTGAGTGCAGGCCAATCGAGTCTGTCCAGTCTGGAGAAACTAATGATGGACTGGCATGAGAGTGCTTCAGGACCGTCGTACAACTGGAGCCAGGATGTCCTTTTCCAAGGTGGGGGGACGAGCAAGCCCGGGCGTGGTCGCAGAAAACGGACTGAACCGCATTTAGAAAAGGAAGGAGGTTCTGCCTTACATTCGGATTCACCGTCCAGTCCTTCCCCAACTCCCGCTCCAGGACCTAAGCGGGGAGGGGCTGGAGGACGGGGAAGAGGCTCCAGAGGAGGTAGAGGAGGACTATCTTCATGTCAGAGAGAACGTCCGACTGGGTCCAAAGGCAGAGGCAAGATGCCCTCTGTGTCAGGAGCGGGACTGATGGTGTCAGCTGGAGGTCCAGAGGGTTCCGGGTTGTTCCAGGAGGGGCTGGATTATTACAGCGGAGACAGTAGCAGTCTTTCTCCACTGGCCACACCTAATCCTGCTCCACCTTCCAGCTACCTCCAGGACACCTGTGAGTACCCCTCCCCTTACTCAGCCCATCCCTCCACTCCATCCTCTGAAGAGCGATATCCAGCCTTATACCCTGGTGAATCCTCCTCTTCCCTCTCACCCAGTGTGTCGTCTCCCCCGTATCCCCCCAAGCCCACCCCTCCTCCGACCCAGCCCTACCACCTTCTCCCATCCAGGACCTTTTCCCCCTCTTGCTCCCCCTCGCCACGTTTGACCCCTCACTGCGGCACAGCGCTCAGCCCGTCGCACCGACCTCCTCCGAAAGACCCCCAGTTCTCCCAGTACGACTCCCCCAGCTACTGCAGCTCTCCTTACTGGTACGGACAGACATCACACAGCGGCAGCCCCAGTCCGCACTCAAACACAACAGTGCACGCCCACAGCAACCCACACGCAAGTCCTCATGGAAATGCACACGCCAACTCCCTCGTTAACCCAACTGTAAACACGCACACACACCTGAGTGACACACAACACCAGAGCCACACTAACCTGAGCTCACACACCAGCACCCATCCGGCCTCACACCTCCAAAGCAGTCAGCCCCACCTTAACGCTCACCTGCCCACCCTCGCCCACCCCAACCCCAGCCCTGGCCTGCACTCCCACTCAACGCCCGGGCTTTATGAGGAGCGCAACCCTTCCTCTGCCATGGCCCCCCACAAGCGGGATTTGGTCCCTCACAGCATGAGCACAGGCCTTCGCCAGGGTCCCCTCCCTCATTCCCCTTACTCCAAGCCTCCTCTAGACGCCTCACCCCATCAGGAGGACGCCAGTGGCTACTCCCTACCCCAGCAATCCTACCAGGGGGTGGGACACCGTTATGCCCCCCAGACCGCTCAGGGTGGAGGGGTGTTGTGCCAGCTTCTGGACCCAGCCAGTGATGACAGCTTCAGTGTCACCAGCCTGTAACAGCAGGTGAGTTTATTGAACATTCATATCAGATTTCTGAATATGATATGATTAATTCATTCTTTGTTTTTTTTAGACAAGCATTTTATTATCCAAGAACACAAACTACTAAAGTGTGTTTATTTGAGTACCTGAAAAACCACGAAAAAATAAAATGGAATTAATTAAAGAACAGTTATCATCCTACAGTAATCACATGCAGCACTAGTAACTGTAATTTTACTCAAGGATTAAAAGACCAAATAATCTTTTCTGCTGACTTATAGATAACACCAACAGCAGACAACCCAGGCGTCTGAAAGAGCAAACAGTATCAGACAAATGAACAAATATGACGGGGTCCAGCCGAAATCCAGACCTTAGTCCCACTGAGAATCTGCAACAAGACTTTAAAATCACTATCTTTACACATTCTATCCATCCAAGTCTGATTGAGCTTAAACGGTTTTGTAAAGAATGAACTAACATTTAATTCTCTTGATGTGATTAATGAAGCAAAAGACGTTCACACAAACCAGGAATTCAGCCGATATTTAAAATCAAATGCACTCAACGGTTTTTAGATTTTTTTTTGGTAAAACAATTTTGAAATAATTTTACTTCCAGTTCAAGATTATGCACTACAGCAATTGTTTGTATAGGTCTGGGGGAAAAAATTACAAACATTTTAAGGGATTATTAATACATTCAAATGCTAATCTATTTAAAAGACCCTGTGTTAAGTTTAAGTTAAAAAAACATTACTGTGAACCTCTGAACTCACCGCTGCTCCTTAAAATACCATTAAATGAGTGGTTTTTTTTTTGTCCTGCTGTACTGTGCTACAAAGAAATGTTTGGCCACACTAAAGATCGACTGTTTAAAGCTAGAAGCTACGGCGATGGAGGAGCTAGTTTATAGAGGCAAGCTATAAGCACCGACAGAACATTTAGCTGAGGAAGCAATATAGGAACCACACGAGTGGATGTGAGTTGAAACCAAGACACTAATGATAATAGTCGCTACAGACACTGCCTGGAAAATGAGGGTCAGAATAAGAACTACAGCTCAAGAGGCAATATCTTAATAATTCATTTGAACAAAGTTAACATGCTACATTTCTGCCAAAAAAAAAGGTTTTTGCATGCTGAGCTTGACTTTAAAAACAGTTGCCTCAAAAATTGGTTGACATCTATGCCCAAAGAATATCCATTTGTTGAGGAAAACATTTTTCTAGAAGAATACTACCTTTTTTTATTTATTTATTTTTTTAACAAAACTGACCAGAAAGAGAAAAATACATTTAAAGCAACATACGTCCTCGTTCCTGGGAAAGTAAATTTGTTCCAGTGTCTGGCCCTTTTACGGCTTTAACCAAGTCAATATGTCCACTTGGAAACAAAACGCCGGTAACCCCAGCCTTAGAAGAATACAGTGTGACATGCGAGCAGAAGAAGGACCAGATGTGGAGCTACGGTCAGAAAATTCCTTATAAATCAACCAAAGTGACAGTTTTGCCTCTTCCAGCTTCTGTGGGCGCTGCTTTCAAAAATGTTATTTTCCATCATTCAATAAAATATCAGGCCTCGTAGTGTATAAAGTGGGGGATTTATGCCACTTGTTACCTTTTTTTCCCCCTTCAATTTATACATTATTGTTCCAAAGTGTGGAAATATTGATCATCGCCAATAACGTCACTAATTTAAGGCTTTTAATCAATTATTCAGCCATTGTTTATCCAGAGTGGAATGATATGCAACATGCAAATACGATACCAAATGAAAAACTTCTTATAGATTATATGAAATGTCAAAATTAAACATACAACCTCTAATATATACATGCGCCCCACCAACATTTGGCTAAACATTCAACAGCAAGCTGAGCTTTGACCAAATGCATATTTCATTTATCTGGTTTCTTGGCACAAATCTGGCTTTTGACTCACAGTTCACACATTTGCAATATGGTTGATTTTGTTCTTTTGTAAGTTCCCTTAACAAAGGTTAATGTTGGTCTTGATCCACTCTGAAACAGTTCTGATATGTATTTGGAATTGTTGTCCTGTTCAGGCAATTAATTGTGTTCAAGCGTAAACTAAATGAATAAACCTGCAAACCCGTGATGGAAGAAAATTGGTTATAAAGGACAGGAACAACGATGCAGCAAGGCCTGCAACAAATCAGTGACTCACTTGAGCTGGAATGAAATTTGCAGCCGTCCACAGGTAAAAGATGAATGTCTTCTGGAGAAACACTTCGTGTTCAGACAAGACATTTGGCCACAATGACGAGACGTAAGTGTGAAGGAATATGTAAAAACCTAAGAAAACACTGAAGCAGTTGTCTGGCATGGTGGTGAGAGCATCATGCTGCTGTGGGTATGTTTCAGTGTAGAGGCGTATTGTGACTTTGATCTCATTACAGTTCAATGATGCATTTATCAAAGCATATTTTTGTATTAATAAGTCAAAAATTTATCAGTTCAACAATTAAAAAGCTGCATCCATGCCAGGAAACTGACAATGTACAAATATTCAGAATTATGCCTGAATTTATTGATATCTAACAGTTGCTAAGGAACATTTATCCAAATGCGTTTGCGCTCTTTATTGTGCCAGGTTTTCTGACATGATGTGATTGCTTATGGATAAGTTATCATTCTATTTTGCTTGTTTTATCGCTGAAAACAAAAAAATGAGGTTAGACACTTCTGACGTCTCTGCTCTATAGTCTATACTGGCTGATCCACTGTCAGCTCCGATTCAGCCAAATGCTGCAAAGGTGAACGAATATCGATTGTAGTTGCATCTCAATAACAACCCAAAATTTAATGTGAAGTAGAAGACTCTGCAGTGGCTGAATCAATTAGCTTATCGCTGCCCAGCTGAGCAGCGTTTAAGTTGTTGACAACAAAACAAAGCTTCACCAAGGTAGATCTGCTAATTCTAGACTTCAGAGAGTCCTGGTTGGAAAGAAATGTTTCTCTTTACTACTACCAACTTCAGCATCTTTTGTTGGGATTTGAAGTTGGAGACAAAAATATTTTACAAATAAGAAAGTGTGCAGCTCCTCTGAGCCGATACCTTGTAGAACCACCTTGTACTTCAGTTACAGCAGCAGCAGCTTTTTTTTTCTTGGTATGACTTGACTAGCATGTTTTTTTTGTTTGTTTTTTTTTTCAATTTTTTGCTCCGGCTGTATGCGCTTGGCTGTTGTGAAAGAAACATGTCCCCGAAGCATGACTCTGCCACCACCATGCTTCTGTGTGGCTGGAGTTCGCTCAGGGTGATGTGCGGTGATTTCCACCACACATGGCCCTTTCATGTCAAGCCTAAAAAGCCGAATTTTGGTTTTATGTCAGCTTGCTTTGTAACCTGTATGGCTCATGTAAGGAGCCATACAGCCTATTAAGTCTATTAAGTCTCCATATTTGTTTCTTCTTGCCACGCCTCTAATTAGCCCAGGTTCGTGGCTCTGAGTTGTTGCTCTCTCTCATCTGAGCTGTTAATTTTTGCAGTTCATCCGGAATTAGGCCTCTTGGCAGCTCCTCTGTTTAATGCCCTTCTCACCTTCTTCACAACTTTCTCCCTGAGCTGTCAGGTTTTCATGATGCTGTTTGTTCTCTACTGTTTTATTCTGCTGCATTTATACCTAAATTCAGTTAAATTAAATTCAGACCGACTCTATTTACCGATGCATTTTTATTTTATTTTATTTAAGGGGCATCAGGTTGATCTATCTGCATATAAATGTTTGCAGCGTTATTCAAAATCTTCTTTGTGAAAGGAATTCATTTTCTTTCTACTACATTTATCTATTAGATAGTGTTAGTGAAATATAGCTTCTGGTTGTAAAGTGTCAAAATAGAAAGATGTGCAATACTTTTGTAAGGCACTTTGTGCTAATCATAATCCTAAATACAGTATATTTATAATAAAAAAAAGAATGGCAAGTCTAACAAATATCTTGTATCAAAATGATTTTATAAAAGTTCTACAATGTGATTCCCAATTTCAAAATGTTTGTATCTTTACATTTTTTTTCTCTCCCTCTTTCTGTGTTTCCTCTCAGGTTCGAGTCAAGCTTTTACAGATTTGCAAACATATTTTTTAAAGGGAACTTCTTTGTGAGAGACTGAACTGAAGGGTGAGAATTTAGCTGCCAGCCTTGGACAGTAAAGCTTTAATTCTCCAGCACTGACAATCAAGATCAACCCATGAAACTCAACGCATGCACGTATACGAAAACACACGCACACTCCCAGCAACTCACTCAGACAAACAGGCAGACAGACACGCTCACGGGCAAATAAGGAAAAAGAAAAACACACGCACACTGAGAAACGCATGTGCAGATTAGATCACTACCTAACCATGATCATACATGAGCACTCTGTCCTGGACCGAGAGGGAACGGCCAAGAGGAATCTAACAGACAAAGTCCAGACGGCGGTGGACAGAGATGAAACTATATCCCCATCCCTTTGGGTCCTTCTGTGACACATGCAGTATCTCGCCGAGTCCTTTTCCATTTCTGTTCTGCAGTATAGACAAATTAGGATCACTCTGCTTTCTCTCTCTCTCTCCGTTTCGCTCTTTCTGTTCCTGTCTCCAAAACTTCTCCATTTACCGCTAAAGCCAGCTGCAATGTTCTGCACTCAAACCACTCAACTGTCTTGTGCCGCAACCTGAGCCGCATTTGAGCCCAAAAATCGACGTTTTTTTTTTTTTTTTTTTAAATACCATGAGCCTAGCCAAACGTCCCGCTCTGTGCACTTCTTCTTGATGTTTGTGTCCCATAAGAGAAAAAGCGAACTAAATCAGTTTCTGCTCTTCAAATACCAGCATCTGTACATACGACTTCAGCTCCAAGACCGCGGGGAAGATGGTGGCAGGGTGGGGCTGGGGGGGTGAGCCATTATCAACTTTCCTCTCCTGCGTCTTACCGTGATTTCTCTGCTCTGATAGGGAGGGGAAAAAGAGGAGGAAGAGGAGTAGGAGGAGGACTGCAGCTTGGAGACTCAACATCCTGTGTTTTGCTGTTTTAACTACAAGGGAAAGAGACACTGAAATTACACAATGGCCCCAAAGAGACTTGTTTTTTTTGTGTGTATGTGTGGACTCCAGACAGGGGATGGATTTGCGTGACTGCAGTGATGCATGTATTTGTGAGTTTGTTTGCTTTTTTCCCTGAATGCATGTGTGTGTGTGTGTGTGTGTGTGTGTGTGTGTGTGTGTGTGTGTGTGTGTGTGTGTGTGTGTGTGTG
>CAEGAF010192898.1:0-72537 GCA_903067075.1 Micropoecilia bifurca | reverse complement strand
TTTGACAGTAGGCAGACAGGAAAGCGAGTATTGAGAGGGGAAGACATGCGGTAAATGAGGCGGTCGGGAGTCGAACCAGCGACAGCCGCTGCGAGGACTCAGTCCTCAGTATGTGGGTTGTGCCTTATTATATTAAGTTAATTCCTGCCATTGACACATTTTTTCACACATTAATATGTTTGGCAATCAAAGAAATTACTAAAGACAGAGATGATTGATGTCTATGGTGGATACATGTCTATGGGTAGATCGGTCAGTCAAACTTTATCAACAAACCAGTTTTTTGACAACATTTTTGACAACATCCCAGCATGCACTGCGCGCTTCTACGGGGAAAACGAAGTCGGCAGCTGCTTACGGTAGTTGCTAGACCTGTTGTGGCCCAATATTGGTCCATATATAAGGCGCACCGGGTTATAAGGCACACTGTCGGCTTTTGAGGACATTTAAGGTTTTTAGGTGCGCCTTATAGTGCGGAAAATACGGTACATTATTTACCCTGTAACCATTCCACGTCTAAGATGCAAAGGTTTTCCAAATCCTTTAGATTATCAGGTAACCCCCAAAAATGAGTTAGTCCTGGTCACTGGTTAGGTCACTCCACAACTTTGCATCCGATAAACCTTTTCTATTTCTGATTTGTGATATTGTATGGATGGTGATGCAAGTATGATAGTATAATAGTGGTTATATATAAATGGTGCTGTTTTCCACAGTTTATCTGGTATTTTAGACTCTCTGGATTTGGGTCTAATTTATCTATGTGACATATCTAAGTTAATCTGACATATGCCTGTTAAAACACCTATTTTATGTGGCTGCAGTTTACATTTGGGAAACATCTGACTTCTGTAGATGGTTTTTCTTGACATGGTAAGGGGTTGCAAACTCCTGGTTCAGCTGGAGGTTTCTTCCTTTAAAAGCTGGTTTTCCTTTTCCTTTTTGTTGTCACTATATGTATCCTCAGAATGGAGAATTGCCAGAAGGAGTGAATGCTGCAACTCAGAAACTTGATGCAATCTGCTTGGTTTCCTTAAATAGAAAACTTTTGAATTTACTTTCTTTTTGTCAAGTGCTTTTAAACAGTATGTGTTGTGAATCACAGATGTTTGTATTCTTCTACTGACTGCTACATTTGTATTATGCAACAAAGTTATTACAGCTCTTTAACGTTGTTTTCCTCACAGATTCTTTTTTTTGTTGAATAATTTAGGATACATGTCACATTAAATTTGGAAGAATTTTTGACATGATTCATGATGTAATGTTTTTAAATCACAAAAAAATCTTTTTCAACAGCAGTATGTCGACTTCTGAAAGCCACTGCATGACAGCACAAAAAGAGAAATAAGGAGAAAAAGCAGAAACACCAGGGGTTGATTGAGAGAGAAAAGCTGAGACAGTTATTGGGAGACTGAAGCACTGAGACATGGAGAAACACAGAGAGGAGGCAGAGCACACATTAAGACATAAGCCAAGTTTTTGCTCCAATTACTGTGTGACAGTAGGACTGTCTTCCAATCTCTCCCCATCCCTCCACACTCATCTACCCAGCTGCCACATTTGTACTGGCCAATCTGGATAAAGGCAGGAATGAACCGGAGGGAAACAGAGAGAGGGAGAGAAAGATCACGAAAGCCAGCCATGGACACAGAGGGGGGGGAGGAGGGAGCGAGACCAACTTGATGGACTCGGGGACAGTAAGCTTGGAGCTGGCTGCTTGTCTAAGTTTCTCTCCTGTCTCATTGCTCAGGGTGATAGCATGACGAGATGAGACTGGGTCTGGTGAGAAGGCTGATAAGAGGGCTGCCGTGGTAGCTGGCTCTAGTGACGCTATGCCTCAGCATGATAAAGGGCGAGCGCACATGCACACACACACACACACGCATGCGCACACACGCATCTACGCACGCACACGGCAAGAAAGAGAAGTTTGCAGAGTTGTGCTTCTTTTAACAGAAGATGAAGTTATTTCCTCTGAGGTGCAGGTCTTTATATTAGCCTAGAAAACATAACACACTTGGTTTTGAAATTGAAAGGCCACTTCTCGCAGTCTTTTCTTACAACATTTATGCCTTCAGTAAAGTTAGCTGTGTTTATAATTTGTAACTAAATGTCTTAAAAAGCAATTTTATATTCACATGAAGTGTAAAGCTGTAACTATCAGATGAGGACGGAACAGATGAAACAAATAATTAATGTACAGGCAGCATATACTCAGATGCAGAGTAGCTAAAAAAAACAAAAAAACATTTAGTCCAGATAAAGTTACAATGTTTCTGCTAAAAAAATTGTACATAAGATTATTTATATATTTTAATACTTTGGATTATGTTTAGAAATATCATTATCCTTCATAATTTTTCCACTTTTATATTTTCAAGAGTCCTCTTAAATCTACTCGGAAAGAAGAATGATTGTTTCATTTTCTTTAGTTATGAATTTCATTGGGTTTCATTTTCACATTTGCTTAAATTTGATTTTGTCTTGACCTCTGTAATTGTTCCAGTATTTTTCTTCTTTCAACTTTTCTGATACTGCTTCCAATTGAAATGGTTTCATTTTATGAATATTCCACTATTCCACCATCTTCAGTGAGACATTCCTGCTTTAAAAAAGGCTCAACATAATAATAATAATAATATATATAATAATATATATAATATATAATAACACTTCTATGATTATAGAACAGATTCTATGATTATAGAGTTATTATTATAGAACATTTATCCTGTATGCAACTTTCCATGTTGAAATAAAAAAAATCTATGTTGCTGCATGAATCATTATTTACACATTAATCTATGTAAAAATATATCTGTAACACATGACACCAAGGACATTTTGGCAAATATTTTAGTGGGGTTTGTTGTTTATAATTTACAGCTTGAAAGGATCTCTTTGGTGATTCATGCAAAAACACAAACTGATGTGAAGCTGTAACTATTCAGTGCAAGACAGAAGTTGAGCTTTGAGTGTTTCTGTGCAGGTTCAGATGTATCTTGCTAAATGACAGGGAGGAAGATGTGGCAGTGGACTGAGACAGGCTGGGACAGCAGCCAAAACCCAGTGGAGGCTAGAACTCAGACAGGCCACTGGCTAAGCCAAGAATAGCTCGCTCTGTGAGGCCATGACGGTGGCTGTGTCTGTGTGAGGGCCAGCAGACCTCTATCTTTCTTGCTGTAGTATAAAACTCTGTTTAAGTTTTAGAGAAATTTTTATGAAAAAAAAGAAAAACTGAAATTACTGCAGCAAGTACAGCGATGCACTTCATGTAAAAACTGTGAACCTTGAACACATTCTCACCACTAACAACTTTTTCTTCAAGCAATCCTGAAAACACTCAATTTCTCCTCACCATGAATATTCATCCCACTCTATGCTGTCTCATTTAATCATACAGTTGAATAATTAAGACTGACGAATGGCGTCAAAAAGAGTGATTTACCATCAAAGTATATCCTATGGTTTATTACATCTTATGCAGTGGCAAAAGAGTGCACATTACACAAGGAATAGTAATAAATGATTATGCATGCAGCTAATTAATCTGATGAATATTTATAACCACTTAAACACATTGTAATGGACTGATTAAGCAGCCCAACACTGTGAGTTTGAATTAGGGCAGTTTTTTGAATAATGACAGAGTAACTTTCCATCTCAGTGCTAATGTTCTTCTCTTTAAATGGGGAGCCTTTTTCTCACATTTTCCCCAGCCAGCTTTTTCCCCTCCCTCACTAATTCAAAGCAGTGAAGCTACATTAGAATGGAACATGGCAATTATCACCTTTTATCTTGGGTGGGCGCGCTTGCTCGCTCTTACCTTCCCTCTGTTGCTGGGGAATGATGGTCGGTTGCTGGGGGAACGCTTGGCTGATTGGCGCATAGGCGGCAGGGTAGGCTGCTGTTGCAAAGGGAGAACCAGAGTGGAAGTCTTCACATCTCCATTTTCATATTTGACACAACAAAACTCAAATCATTATTCCATTGTTCATTCGGGTCCTCAAGTCATTGCATAAATAAATTGCATTATGACTGGAAGCTGGGGCTCATTTGTCTGGTGGATCACCACATAAAACACAAAAAATGGCAAAAGAGGGAGTGAGGTGGAGTTCAACTGAACATAGATACGAACAATAAAAGAGAGACGATGTAAATGAAAGATTATGTGAGACACAAATTTAAATCAAATAAAATCCTTTTGCTATCATCCTAACTGAAGAGGAAAATACTCAGTCATCTGGTCATCTCTTCCTGTCACGGCACCAACCGGAGTGACCAACCAAAAAATGGAGTGAAGAGAGGGAAACAGACAGATGGAGAAAGTGAGAAAGTAGAGAAGGTAGGAGAGTTGGATCACCTGCGTAGTGCTGGACGCCAGCATAAGCCTGTTGGAGAGGGTCGGTCACCGTTGGACTCTGTGCTGCAGAGAGATGAAAAGCGAGAACGAGAGTGAAGGGTGACTTCGAAGGAAACAGAAGCAAAACAGCCAAAGAGAGGAAGTTCAGCAAGACGTAGAGATCATGTTAAAGAGTGAGACAAAAACCGGCCAAACCAGAGACCCGCCAGGAGGTTGGATCACACAGGGAGTGACAGCAATTTGGGTTGTCATATCTTTGAGTTCTTCAAAATGCCTGCTTGCCCCAGATGTTTGCATCAAATATTAACAATGTGCCAAACAAACCACTTTGTAGTTCATTACGATTGCAGCTGCCTTTGCATAATGCAAAGATGGGGAGTGAATGTCTGTCAGTTCTTCAGAAATCCGTCCCAGACAACATTAAGAGGCTGAGGACAGGCTGAGGCACATCAAATTAACCATAATTGACTGATGGATGAACTGATGGATTTATCATGATACTGGGCCAGACTTCTCAGAAATATGCCAAAGACACAGTTGATGGAGCCTTAAATACTTTTGTTCAAATAAGAAAAAAAAAGTGAAATTAAGAGACTTCAAACATCGCGTCAAAATGAAGAGATTCAATTTATCACTCATTACATGTAGGTTTTATTTTGTGGCAAACAGGTGATTTTTTTTATCAGATCAAGTACAATGCAATCACATCGAAGCATTTAAGGATCAGAAGAAACGGGTAACATTCAGCATTATTAGCTACGTAAATACGCCTTTCCTTTTATTTACATAAATCTGATATAACTCACCTGGGTAAGGATGGATACCGTTGGTGTAGATGGGCTCCGATGTAGGCTGGCCATTGCTTTGAGGCGGGAGAGCACTGAATCCGTTGACCCCAATAGGTGTGGCTATGCTTGGCACGGCTGCAGCAGAAATGCCTGGGGGTGTGCTGGTGCCTGCAAGTAGATGCTGATGTTATCATGGAAAGTTGACTGCAGAGGCCTGTGGGGTGAACGCACATTTTCTCAACTTTGCTACCTGTCTCTAAATGTGTTGCTTGAAATTCCCAATAAAGATGTGTTGTATATATATATTTTTTGAACAAATGTTTGCCTGTTGAGCCAAAGGAAGGGGAGACATTAAATTTGTCAGAAATCTAATCTAAGATGTTTTTATTTTGAGAGGATGTCAAAATGTATGTTGCAGGTGAAACTCCATACATTGAGATATAATGTATGGAGTTTTGCATAGATTTATTATACCCTGTCAACAGTCAACATCAGACATGGCAATAGCACATGTTTGTAATAAAATACTTCTTACTTGTTGTATGTAATATTGCAATTTTCCTAGAAATGTATATTTAGGTTTTCATTTGCTATAAACTATAACCATTAAAAATGAAAAAATAAACACACATGCATGTAACAAATCTATGCAATATATGAGTTTCACTTTTTGAATGAAGTTACTGAAATAAACTTTTCCATAACACTCTAATTTGTTACGACGCACCTTAGTGCTGAAAGTAAGGGTTTGTGCTTTCTTCTTCTGAGCCAAGCCTGTCACCTTGCCAGTGGCCTTTTGTGCTGACAAAATTTTATTTTTTCTCTTATCTAGGTGAAGGGCATTTAAGTCATGTAGGATTATCTTTGATAGGTATTAGTAAGAATATGTAGGCCTTGTGGATTACAAATGCCAGGTACAGCATCAAGCCACTTTATATAATACATTTGCAACAGCCTTGCCTTCAGGCATCCTGCCTACTTAGTGTCAAGCCTTCAAAGCTCCTTATGACAAGGGCCAAAAAGATAGTTCAGACTGGGGTCCAGGATTATCTCACACAAATCTTTGCTATTATATTGTATAAGCCAAGGACTCTGCATGCCAAGTTATTGGATTGGCTGCGTTCCCAGAAAACACACAACATCAGAGACACAGGAGGAGAACGTGACAGGCAGAGGAAGAACGGAAACATAATGTGTGTACGGAAAGGAAGCAGAAACTATAATGTGGCTGCCATTGCTGTATGATTTACTTTACATCTTCTATCACCAAGCCGCTCTCAGCACAAGCTTCTGCTTCCTTTAATTTAGTACTTGCAGTGCCTGTTTTTACACCAAAATAGAGCTTAGATCCAAAGAGAACTAACAATGTGTGCTTTATTTTTCATTTCATAGATAGTATACTGGCTCTGCTCTTCTTTGCTTAGCTGTGTTTCACCCTTAGATGAAACCAGTAATTGAGCAACTGCTGCCATTAGCTCTGTGAACTTTTCTGTGAGTGAAGTTTTTTTTTCCCCCTCCTCACAGAAAGCACCCCTGGACCACTGCTTCTGTGTCTTGTTTCTTTTCTCTATTCTCTCAACCTGCAGCTAGTTGTTGCAGATATACAGTTTTAACGATTTATTTAAATACACTATCCAAAATAAATATACGTAACCTTTGATTTCTTATTTTCTGATGTTAAATCAGTCTCAAATCATAACAATTTCAATAAATAAAATTGGTAACACTTTATTTGAAGGGGTGTGCTTAAGACTGACATGACACTGTCATAAACATGACATAAAACCTGTCATGAACATGAAGTCTTTATGAATGTTTATGGCTGTTGTCATGAAGTGTCATTCAGTAAATAATAACACTTTTAATGCAAAGTTGCTCTAAAAGTTGCATTAAAAGTCCATTAAAAGTGTCAACTTTGCATGATATTGTAAATTATGATAATTTAATGCAAAGTTGGCATTTTTAATGGACTTTCAGTGCAACGTTTTGAGCAACTTTGAATTAAAAGTCTCATTATTTACCAAATGACACTTCATGACAACTGTCATAAACATTCATAAAGACTTCTTTATGTTCATGACAGGTGTTATGCCATGTTTATGACAGTGTCATGTCAGTCTTATGCACACCCCTTCAAATAAACTGTTAACAAAAAACTGTGTAATTGACAAGATCAATGACATAACTTTGGTATTCCTAAAGGCTTCCAGACACCCAGGCGTACGTCACTTCGTAGATTTCCACACTTATTCAAAGAATACTCAAAGCGGACATTCAGCCGACATGTGTGCGCAACGGTCAAAGTTTTCGATGTATGCGAAAATGCTCCAACTCGATCACAAAATAACTTTGGTGAAATTGCATGTGCTGTAGATAAGGATCTTACACTGCATGGGGTGAAGGGCTAGGACTTCTCTGCCACCAATAAAATGTCTTGAACATTCCTCTTGCTGCGACTTTAATTGTTCAAAATTTAGAAGTGACCAGCTCAGGCTGAATGACTTCATTCCTTCCTCCTCTGCTACTGCCAAATAGCAAAGTAAAACAACACAGAAAACCACTGTCATTATTCACAACTCCTTATGTTTCCTGATGTGCCCGGATGAAATTCATCCAGAAAAATCCAGCTTAATTGGACAGAGCACTGAAGAAATACAAAGTTGCATTTGACTGCATTGTTTTAAAACTTTGATTTAAATGTAATGTATGTAAGTTAATTGGATGTATGATTGGATGGTACTGATTTGACCTGAATTTATATTTCTGGATGAGTTAGTCCCATCTCTTGAAATGACATTTCTTGTAGCTTAGTGCTAAATAAATAAACTAATCTGAAACTAATTGAATTAAAAAAACAGCAACACCTAAAGTTCTTGAAGAAATACAAAATGTATAACTTATGCAAATCATCCAATCAACAAATGTTTCCCAGCAGTCACGAGATATGGACAAGACTCCCCTGACTGAGCATGACTTGTGCCAGGTGATGTTAAATGTTGGTGCATACCTGAGGACGGTGTCATAGGAGTAGCCACCAGGCCATTGACATTGAAAGCTGCCATTTGCTGCATTTGCGCGGCAGCAATGGCTGCCATGGGGTTCAGGTAGGACCCTTGTGTTGCTGCCATCAGGGCTGCTTGCTGTTGCATCATCTGCTGTAGGATTAAAGAGCAGTAGGGGGAGAGGCGAGTGGTGAGAGGGATGAAGGGAAGGACAGAAAAGAAAAGGAGGGTGAAATCGCTGCAGGATCAGAGCATGTTTACTCTCACATATCTGTTTGCTTGGCCCATGCCTTGTTCTTGAACAGAATGATCTGTTTTGCCTTGCAGCTTTGCTTGCTGGCTACTCTAAGGCCATTCTGGTTTTCTGCTCATTACATGGAAAGAAGATAAAAGTTATGTAAAGTGAGAGGGATGCTGAATTCTACGTATATCTATATGATTGCAATGTATATGGAAAAAAAAAGAGGGGGGTTGGTTGCAGCGGCAGAGTTTGAGAGATAGTGTGCGAGTGGGCGATTCTCACCTGTCAGCATGAGTTGTTAGCTACTGTGTGAGTGTAAAATCTCACAGACTCCTAACTCAGGCTGTGACTTTCATGTGTGAATATGAAATAGGGGTGGGCTGGGCTGACAGAAAAGGGCGTAAGGGGTGAACGGGTCTCTTCTCTGTAATAAAATGCACCTCTTCTTGAGCAGAAAAGTGTATCTAAAAGAGGCATGCTGAAGTTAGCAGTTTAAATTCTACAACAGCTCAGTAAACACAGGAATGTGAAAGGTGAATTTAAATTGAACAGTATACACAGCATTGGTTTGCAATCATGACACTTGTAATTTAAAATAGAGAGAAAAACACATCAAACTCATTAGGTAAAGAACAAAGTGGGAAAATAAACGTAAAAGTAAATACTTCTTTTTTTTTAATACTTTAGAAGTTAAAGAAATCTTGAAATCTTTTAACATCCTATTAAACAATTCATAGGGAGTGTCACATGCCTAGTGGGAAAGAGGATCATTTCAAAACTCAGATCAAAAACATTTTTTGTCTTTCTTTAAAGCTCACCGTCTCCTCTCCCGCTGGGCTGAGACTTACAGCATGAGAGTAGGCGCCATAGGCCCCAAACTGGATGGTCATGGGACTGAAGATGCCGAGCTGGCCTGCCATCTGGTGCATTCTGCGCAGGGTCCTCTCCTTATCAGTGTCTGCAAATTTGACCACCAGGCTGGACGAGGCTCCCTGTGGGCACACATTCAGTTTACAAGGTTAATGAAATATGTAACTAAGGCTTTTAAGACTATCCTATTAAAAATGTGCATCACTTCAATTCATTCAAATGGCACAGTGTCTTGCAAAAGTTGAATTGAATGATCTTCAGATTTTGTCATGTCAAAGCAGCAAACTTCATGGTATTTTATTGAGATTTATTCAATAGACCAACACAAAGCAGTGGAAGAAAAATAGCATAGCTTTTATGGATAAAAGTCAGACATGTGTTGTGTGCATTCAATGCTGTTTAGTCTGAAATCCAACTTATGTCCATTGGAATGGTCCAAATAGTAAATAGTCCAAATAGTAAATAGAGTTCACATGTGTATTGTGATGCATATCTTCAATAAAACACACATTTTACTGTTGATAATGACACTTTCCTACCCACTTTTGCCAGCATCTTGTAGTGGGGTTGATATAACATATTTTGGACCACAGAACCTGAGCTGTATGATGGTCCCCTTCATGTCTATGCTAATGTGTGATGGTTTGAACAAGTGAATGACAAACATATTCAGAATGTTGATTTGCAAAACAAATGTCAAAACTGCTTATAAGTTCCCTTTCACTTGTTTTAGTTCTTTTATTGGTTTGTCACATGAAATCATAAATTGAACATTTCAAGGAGTATGAATACTTTCACAAGGAATTTTATGTCTAATGAATGTAATAAATACTGTCATCTTCAGAATGTTAATATCTGTTTCGCAGACAGTATTAATTAGTATGATTAACTAGAAATCAATTTTCTCTACTTCAAACTCAATGAAGTACATGTTATCAAATTTAAAGTGTTTTTCTGCATCCGAAAGTTAGTAAATACATGAATATACTCAAGATTGACAAAGCATAGGTGATTTAAAGGAAAAGTGTTGCATTGCATATTAAGGTGTATATCTCTTTTTTTTCATTTGCTGACAGCTGAGATAGGTATCTCTCATTTGATTTGCAGTTTACGTTACAGTCTAGCTTTAAGATCTAATATCTTTAAACCAAAGGGACAAAGGGAAATGAATATGCACCTTGTATTTGTGTAGTCACTTAGCTGTCATCTTTCATCGGAAGAGAACAGTGAGTGCTCTTCGCTTTTGTGAACTTTCCAACTCCACTGTATACACTGGGAGTGAACTGTGATCCTAACCAGATCCCACAGGAGTGCCAGTCCCCCACTGGTAAAGCTTCACTGAATATAGTATCGGGTAATTAGGTCTGACAAAAGCCTTCGGCATGTAGAGGGCGAAGTATTGACTAATGGCTCTTCCTTATGGCAGATATAGTTCCGTATTGATGTCTGTGCTCCTGAGTTTGCATCCAATTAAATCATTTGAAAGACACAGACCAGAATCAGTTGCTCATTTGGACAAAGCGGGGGGAAGTGAGTCTACGTGTGAGTGAAAGACAGATATAGAAGGAACAAGAGAGGATGATGAGGCTACCAGGCACAAAAAGCAGCTACAGACACTGTCAAGAGGACCAGGCTTCTATTTAATTACAGGCAATGCATGCTGGGAAAGAGCATGGAGTACCACCAGGACAGAAGGACAGAAACAGCTAGGGGGGCAGTGAGGATATGATTAGTAAGATCATAAAAGTAAAGGCACTGTAACAGAAGAGGACCCCATAATCACAAGTCTGATTCAAAAAAAAAAAAAAAAAAACGCCTCATCTTGACAAGGTCAGAGCAAATTCTCGTTTTGATTAAAATTTCAGTATTTTTTGATGATTGGAAATTAAAAATGTCAGACAACTGCAGGGTGCATAAGGATGGACAGAATACAACTTTTGTGGAGTTCACCTGTTTCTTTTGCAGAATACAAGCACTAAAGCGCAAAGACACCAAACTGATGGAAGTCCATTAGTAAATTCTTAAAATAAAAGTTTGTTTAGACAAAATAATACAGGTACACTAAACAATATCTAATTTGATGGTTAAGCTTTAATACTTCAAGATGTTACTGCTTTATTATTATTATTAATGTCATGGTATTTTAAAAATCATGTCATTTTTGCATCTTCTGTTAGTAACAAGTCAAAACCTGACCTTGGATACATACACACCCTGCAAACATACATTGATTTTTCACAGTTCTCTGATAAGTGAATTGTTTACATCATAACCCTCCATGCACCACATTTCCAGCTGTCATGATCTAATAAATTCTGCATGAAAGTGATAAATATGCATATGCTAATATAGAAAACCAACTCTTGTTGAGTTTTTGCAAGTTACCCAAACTAAGTCTCACGAACAGTTGTTCAGCAGTACAGAGGGAATGTTTTGGCTGCAGATAACTATGAAGAAGAGTCGGGAATGATGGAAAGCATCGGCAGAGACCCCCAGGACAGCACATCTCAGATGGGAACATATCAGAGCCAGCCAGCACCCCACCTCAGGCCAGAGGAGACCCATCTGCTGCTTCTCCCTCGGTGCCATTTTAATTAGTTAAATCAATACTTGAATATGGCAGTGTTAACGGCACTGGTTTTCCCCTTCTAATTTCATTTCATTCCACCTCCTGACCTTTTTTTTCTATGCTTTCTCAGCTTTGTGGTGTGGTTTAAGGAACTGGACGGTGAGATTTAATGAGGTTGGCAGTGTGCAAACATCTTCCTGCAGCGTTGTTGCTCAAGCCTGCCCACAGCACAGAGGCGTGGCATTTAAATTCACTCATTCTTTGCCTTGTGTATCTGTGTATTCTTATATTCTTTTAATACCTCATGAAGAATGCATTATGAGTATTGTGACAGTGAAAGCCTGAGGCTGTCTGTAGTCACTGCACCGTGACTCCAGATGAAGAAAGTCTGGCTGGGCCTGCTTCCTTCCAGCAGAGAGCTCTGTCTCAGAACTGAAACAGACCTGCTCTGAATGTTTTAGGCAAATATTCTAAACTAGTACAATCGTCTCTGCAGATTTTAGCCTTTTCACCTCAACTACGACAAAAAAATGTCACGTATAAGGACTACAAACTAGATTGAAGGTGGAATCACACCAGCATGATTCAAACATTTTATCTCTAAGGTCAGCAATCTTTTCAGAGTATATTTGACCTTGCTTCTTAGAAAATAGAAGTTTGATGTTTCATCAAACCACACTTGAGAATGGTAAAAATGTGGCTTTTTTCTTGAACTGTATTAAAAAAAACAAAAAAACAATGCTGATATTAAAATAATTCCTGACCGAAGTAATTGACCACAGTGTAGAGCCCGAAGAGCCACATGCGGTCCCGAGTCGCAGGTTGCAGAACCATGTAAAAGATCAAACGTCCGAAACCACTTAAAGAAAAAGAAATGTGTGGCCAGGTAATGAAGGAACAGGTGCTGGCGAACAAGCAATGGATACAAACCAGCCGATCCTCGCTGGCTGCAGAAAATCACGAGCCGACAAACAAACAGAATAATAACCTCCCGCAGCATGACTCCAGTACCTGGAGAGAAAATGAATTCTCCAAATTTGATAAGGGCCAACAGGGAGCCATCACTTTTGACAGGTACAACTAAGGAATTTGTCACAGGTTCAAAAACTAATCAAATTTTTTGAACAACACACTTGACTTCGGAAAATCTCCTATATTGGATTTTGTATAGGGGACATAATGCGCAGAAGGGGAAAATGCACAATGGTAATTGAGGGATTAGAACTCAACTGCAGCGGAGAAATGGGATAATGCTTTTATCTCTGCATTACCATGATAGAAAGACACTGTGGTGAAGTGTCTAAAAACAGGTAAACTGACACTTTTTTTCAACCCTTCACAGAGGCTTACAATACCAATGACAAGCTGGGTCAATTAAGGGAAATGAATACAAAACCACAAAATATCCCCCATGTACTTTGTCTCAGTGGCATTCAATGTAAAATCTACAATTAAATAACTAGTAAGACCTCGACACTCGTCTACTTTTTACAGATTTAAGAACTTAAATTCATCTATCGAGATAGAAAAAAAATAATTAAACACACTATAACAAGTTTGTTTGGTAATTAGCTAACCCCCCACGAGGGTCTCATATTCAACTCTCTGACCCTCGCTGCATCTCTAAAAGCCTCATGGGAAGAACATCTCTCATTAGCAGAGGGAAAGCTGACTTGGTCTGGATCTACTTTCTACATCCACGGCTACCACTGTGCAGGACACTGAGTCGGACCAAATATATCTCTGATACATCCCTCATTACTCTACAACACACGAGCCAACACCAACAAACTCCTGAACCCGTCAGCCACGCTGCAACACCAAACACGACAATGTGTGCAATTTGCTGGTTGCTGCGTGCTTGCCCCTGGGTTTGCCATTTTGAAGTTCTGCCACCTATGTGTTCGCAGTCTTGCAGCAATTTAACAGCTGAACTCATGAGAGGGCCTGCTCTGTGCTCAATCACCCTTTGGGTTACATTTCAAAGCACCTGAAACCCACAATAAACTTCAATTAAAGCTATGACCCAATCTATCAGTGTGAGCCCTATTGGTGACTTCCAGTGCCCTTAAGCTTCATTAAAGCTTTTCACAGAGGGCCACTGTGTTTCACTTGCAGCATTATTTATAGTATGTGTCTGAGCCAGGTAACACAGATGTTGCTGTGAGAACATTAAGAGGGGAAGAGAGACGGAGTGAGAGACAACTCTTTGTTCAAGGTTCATTCAGACCTCGCAGCTGGCACCAGGCGGTGTGCAGAGCAGCCCACTCTTCGAATCCTGCCTCCTGTTAGTCTGTTGTTGACGACATGTGGCAGTGATATTATCCAAATTAACTGCATCTCCCATTGCGTCCAAAGCTTTCGCTGGATACTAATGACCACCTTGCCAATTAATCTGAGTGAAAGTTGGATTTGGGGAGATGAAGATAACAGGTGCGAGGATAGATGGAGAGAGCTATGGATAATTTACTGTAGATTATTTATACACTTTTGGCTGTCTCTTGATCCAGTGTAGGTCTGTTTGAGACTCCATATGTTAACTTCAACATTTTTGGGTGACCCAGTGCTCTAAAATACTGTGTGTTAGCTACAATACAAGTTAAGAAATAAAAAGTGGGTGTGAGCCATGACCATTAGCCAAATTCCTTGTGCAAGGCTGCAAAACGTGGCCTTGTATAAATTAGTAATGTAACTCTGCCAAATGCCTTTCCAACTGCCTTCTAGTGATTAAGCCAACAAGTTAATTTGATGAAAAAAATTGTATTTAGACTTTGCTTAAATCTAAATGGAAAGGCACCTGTCTTTAGATGAAGTTCTTACAAAGTAACTTTTCCATGACTAATAGTTCACTTTTTGACTGTACCACTTAAATGTTTGTTTCACTCTCTGTTTTAGTGTAATGCAAAGTGAGGCAGCATCAAAAAGAGGTGAAAACTCCGGCACATCTGGCTCCAAGGACCGTATCTGGCTGCCAGGAAGCATCCGTAAATATTTATTTCGGGAACATCAGTGAAGTGTGTGGAGGAGCAAACGCTTGCCAGAAAACGTGGATGCTCCTGTGTGTCCAGCTGTGGTGCTATAGTAACCAATGGACACCCAACACTGGCATTATAAATTATAAAAAGTGATTTTTGCAGCCTTCATTAAGCAAAGGGAGAAAAAGAAGTTTAACTAAGCAATATTTCCTGTGTAACATTAAGCTTATGATGTTTGTAGATTTAACTTTCTAACACATTATCAAGGTTTGATCTGTTAACCGTTTAATTGTAACCCTGGTGGTATGTTTAAAGGACAATGTGTTGGTTAAATAAAAAAGTTCTACTTCCTAATTACACAAATTCGTAATGAAACTTGGACTGTTTTTTTTTTTAATTTAACAATAGGGGGGTGAACACACTTACCCAGACGTTTTAGATTTAATTTTCCAATTTTAAACTAAGTGTCATATCTCTTCTACATTACAGGTATCTACAATTTTGTATTGAAACACCAATGAAATACAGTCTAGTTAGTTGATTTTAATGTGGTAATATGAGAACAAGTTCCCAAGGTCATACATAAAAGTTTGTTCAAAGTCAGTGGAGTTTCTCCACTTCCATGCAAACTCAACTTATGTTTACAAAGCAAATTCCGTTATCGTAACAATATGTTCTGAAAGACAAGAAAAAAACAAAAACGGTTTCTCTGTAGGACTTTAGAATTAAGTTAATCTGAATACAAGCCAAAGTTATCTGTCGGTTAAATCTGGCATTGATGAATAAATGTAGAATAGTCAAAAGGTATTGAAGTGCAAATCTCCCTCATTATCATCAGAGACCCGACACTATAATATCAAAACGCAGTTGAGGAAGGGCTGAGGCTTATTAATCTGACCCCATTTTGGAGATCCATCCTAACTCTAGGGTGCTTTTTAACATTATTGACTCCCTTGTTACCTCTGTAATGAAGCCTCTGTACTTTTAAGTGTTTTAAATGTTTTAATATTCTTTAACAAAAAGTGGCCCCGTGACAGGGACCATACTGTCACAGGTAGTAATTTGGCTTTGATGAGATGTTACCAAGACATTTTTACTATGTAGCGGAAAGACGTTTTGACTTCTCTGAAGCCCTTTATCTTCTCTTCCTTATTGTAAACTATTCAGATGTATTTAATGATATATTTATTGCTGTATGCTGTGTGGTTGAAATCATTGCCAGAATGTGCATTAGAAGCCATTATATAAACTACAACAGTTTTAAAATGGGTAGACAGGTTGTGTGGGTTGGTATTAATGCGGAAGCAGCAAATACGTTGTCAGGTTAATTACCTCCCAACAGGTGATAAGCATATATTTATTGTCAAGCATAAAATATTGCAGCCATGCAAAGTACAATGGCAAATCTGAACATCTTTATAAGATGAGACATTTTGTTATCCCAGCCTAACGGAACAAAATAAAGGATTTTATGCAATGTAGAGTTAAAATAACAGTAGGACTGCAGGATAAACTACCCCCTCAAAACACGTAAAGTGTTTGACACCAA
Source organism: Micropoecilia bifurca (assembly GCA_903067075.1). Taxonomy (NCBI): domain Eukaryota; kingdom Metazoa; phylum Chordata; class Actinopteri; order Cyprinodontiformes; family Poeciliidae; genus Micropoecilia; species Micropoecilia bifurca. The sequence goes on along the minus strand of CAEGAF010192898.1, from coordinate 56,177 downwards.
AACCACTTTTCTAGAAAAGCAGAGAAACAACAAACTGATTAAATCCACTGAGTAGACAATGTGAGGCGACATTAAAAATGATAAAGAATATGAATTAAAGTTTTATTTTTTTATCGTTATATTTTCTTTTTGACTTAATTTTAACTTGTTTCTCTGACACTTCATTTCATTTCATTCTAAATATTAACATACTTACTTGTAAATAACAAGTAAGTGTAATGCACATCTGACAGCAGCAGTAGAGTTATAGAGAGAAATGTTAGATTGGAGTTAAAATAAAAGAAATGTGCCATTGTTCTGGACCATCTAACTAGTTATTTACTTTAAAGTTTAAAGTTTAAATATAAATATTGATTAATCATATTTTTCTATTTATCCTCAAACTACATACTGTGTATTGTAAATCATGGTCATGCAAACAGGTGAGCCATCCACACATAAACAAAGACGTCTGCAAATTTTACTCTTAACTTGCTGACAGCTAAAGAACGGGGAGATAACAGTGAGGTGATTAGGATAACGTAATAGAGAAAATAAAGTTCACTTCAAGTTCTGAAAAATATAGTAAAAATTTAAAGTAGAAGTACATTTTTTTTTACCCCAACGTGCATTTTATACTTTCTGGAGCAGCTTAATGAACTCAATATCAAAAGTTGTGTCAGAGGGCAAACGATTTTTGGGTTTATCACAGATCATTGCTACAAAGACACTTGCAGGGAGAAAATTTGAATGAAAAATTATTTCTTTTTTTATTAGGTCTGATAGCTCACATATCAGATATGCCTATTTTGAAAAATATGTATATTCTCACCCATGAACTAATAGTTAGAGAGACCTGGGGTCTGGGACAATAGACCCAGGTGTCGCTCCCTGTCAGCAGTTGTGCCAGCAGGTGTGCAGAGCAGCCCAATGTCTCTGATCCTGTATAGTTCATCCAACTGTAAAGAATTTAACATGCCAAAGTGCCACAAAATCAGCAGCTTTACTCTTAATACTCTTCTAAGTCATGTAAGTATGTTGGGGGAAAAAATAACACAAATTCAATAGAACATAATTTATGTAATTTAGTTCTACAGTAATAAGCATTTAAGCTCTGTCTTTGCCACTCTTAACAGTAAATGACTTTTAGTGGAAATGTCATTATCATGTTCTTCCAGTCTGAATTTAGCATGATTAACCAAAAAAGGCAATACAGTAAACCACATAATAAAGTAACAACAGCTACCCATTTACAACAGTTTTTTCTCTCACTTCCTCAGGTGTATTGTTTCCCCTCAGATATTCGCTGACTTTAGATTTTGTAATATTTACCTCTGTCCACTTTCAAAACCATTATTCATCCATTGTTTAATTATATAACATCATCATAAACGTTTTGCCTTCTATTCTCTCCACCTGCTTCCTGTCACTGCTAAAACAAGTGAGAGAAGATAAGTGCTTCACAGATCATTATGTGCTGCATTCACTCTACTACTACTTCAAAGTTCGACTAGATGGCAATTTTTTAGCATATTTATTCTTCTATTGATTAATAAAAACAAAAACATCCTAGCCCAAGTGTAAACATTACTTCACATTAAATTAATAATTTTACAATGTGTTCTGTTTATTAGTTCTATATTGTGAAATCTCATGTCTTATAATTGTTTATGATTCTTAGAAAAGAATCCCATGTCATCATTACATTTTGTATATTTTCAAGCAGACGCTTGAGGCTTATTTGCTGCTGGTAAGACACTGACTGCACAATTTTGCTGAACAGAATCCCACCTAAATCCTTTCCTAAACACCTAATTTCTTCAATAATGAGCAGAAGAAAATTGGCATTTTTAAGCTTTTTAACAATTTAGGGTTAGCTAAAATACTTCTCTATTTTGTCCCCACAAATAAAACAAATCTCTGATATCAGAACTAATTGTCTGCCAAAAATCATTTCTGTCCTGCTAGCACTCTACAAAATCCCCCCATGTCCTGACTTTGCAATCAAACTATGATTTGCTCAGTGACAACCAAAACACATTCAGAAATTCCTTTGTAGCATGCAGCACTCATCTCCCTTCAAGATTTTGATGCAAATGTTATTTTTTTTGCTAGAAAATTTCTTGGGCCACAGGAGGAAAACAGATATAAGGCCTCCTGCTGTTTATTTTAAAGCACCAGATGCTGGCTCTGGCAATAACACATTGGTAAAATGTGTTTGAATCTTGGCTCATGATGTGGTTTGAGTAACTATGGTGACCACAAATATGTGTGTGCAGAGGGTATTTGTTACACATTTGAATGTTTTTCTTGCCACAGTGTTTGACTTTCCAAAGGAATAGAAGGACAAAGATTATATTGGATTTTGAAAATATGTATTCCACCTGCTGTGGGAGAGTGGAGGCAGAGGAAAATTTGCCCATTGCCAATTTGTTTTTGCATTGAATGGACTGTAGGCTTAGGTTTTTGGAAGTGCTCATAACCACAGAGAAAACAATTAGCACAGACAGGTTGGTGACATTGCATTATTTATAATGCAGATCCAGCACAGACTCTGGTACTTACAGGCATAGTTTGTCCACCATGCAAACTGTTGATGGCGGCTTGCGCTTCTGCGTGGCTCGAGAACTTGACAAAGGCACAGCCTGTAAACACACACACAAAGAGATGGGCACGTCAGTAAAACGGCTTTGAATTGCATAGAGAAAACACTATTCATCGCCACTGACTTTATACTATCATTTGCTTTCCTGACTTGTTAACATATTCTATCATCTGTGTTTTGTGTTAAATCAGTGTCACTACAAAGATGCCTGGGACATTCTTCTTTCTGTCCATTTCTGTTTTGACCCCCGTCGGCTTTAAAAACTAAAGCCAAAGCATTTACTGTTTTAGCATGTCTGTCATTATTTATCTGTTCAATATTTACATTGTGGGATTTGTGCACAGTCACTCATAAAACAGATTATGCAAAGGCATACTATTCGGATCTGCCTTTCTAATTGTCTCTCTGCTCACAGGGGATAGAATTAGGTGAGATTTATAGAGGATTCAAATCATCTTAAAGGTGTTGCTTAGCTGAGGCAGAAAAATACAACTGAACAGAAGTGGTTGACCACAAGGGAACAGGCTTTGAATAATTCAGGACTGTTGTTAGATGATATAAGTATATTTCAAGCTGATTATAGTCTTTGGTAAGACTGAATACATATACATTGTGAAGGCATGATTCAGAAGATGGATCTCAAAAAATTAGAATGGCATTTTCAGTAAATCAATTAAAAAATTAAACACTCTGCAATAGCATATTCTTAGGATTTACTTTTCTTACCTTGTTGGTTTTGGCTTATAGCTAATATAAGATGTATCAGTACTTGGTTAAGTCTCCTTATGCTTGACTTACAGCATCAGTGTGATTATCCTGTGGCAGTGCTGAGGTTTTTTAAAAAGCCCAGGTGGGTTTAAAGGTGGACTTCAGCAAATTTACATCATTACTTCTGATGTCTTATGATCTTATTGAAATGCTTCATAGATTTTGGACCAGTTCAGGTCAGACTAGTTTTCTGGCCTGTCAAGCAACCTTATACCATGGTCACTAAATCAGATATCAGTATTTGTGCCAGTAGTATTTTTGCCAAGCCCAGCTGGAACATGAAATTAGCATCTCTATATAGCCTGGCAGCAGAAGGAAGGATGAGGTGTTCTAAAATTTCCTGGAAGACAGCTGGGCTGGATTTGGGCTTTTGGACAAACACCAGGAAATGACATTTCATCACTGACTGAAACTTCACTCTGGACCTCAAGCAAGTTGGATTCTCTACCTCTCTGCCCCTCCGGGCTCAGGGATCTTGAATTAAAAAAATGAAATGTAAAATGGACTTTCAGCCGAAAAGAAGACTTTTGACAAAAAAAAGAACAGTTCTTCCTTTTTCAAGTTAAGCAATCCCATATTTCCGGTTCATTAGTAGCTTAACACTTGGAATGCAACTTATTGCTCATTTTCCAAACATGCAGGTGTGCAGTGACTCCTCGAGCTCTGATTCCCACTGCAGTCAAGGCCTTAAGAACTTTTCAAACAACCAGACTCTTTTGTAGACTCTGTAGAATTTCACTTTTTTAATTAAAGGATTAAAATATATTAGTTTTTGTTCATTTAATGTACAGAGATGCACCTGAATCTGAGAGAACACTATAAAGAACAGCAACTAGTGACTAGTGACTAGTGAGAAAATGAAATGTGTAAAATCAAAGTAAGTTTTGATTTTACTTACTTTGCATGAATTAAATTGTAGCCAGTGATCTCGAACCAAAGGATTTCCCTGGGTTCAGTCCTTGTTTTATATAAAAATATCCATGCTTGCAAAATGTCAATATGCTTATTCAAATATATATTCTGCGTATTTGAAGGAGTTCAAATTTATTTTAGTTATTTTATTCTTAGGTAGATTCAGGATCATCACTCTAAGATGTCATATTATAGGGTCAGCTTTTGATTTTCTAAACACCACAACAAATAATTAATCTTGTGCGAAAACACAAATGACATGCATTTATTGGTGAACGTTTTTAAATCACCGCATGTGGAAACATGGTGAGTGGTAAAGGCCATGTGTTTTCTACGCTGGGAAATGCCCTCAAAGCTGTAGAGATCTACAGAGGCAAACAGAAGAGTCAAAGAAGCCTTTGATTCTGTCACAGCACTCCAGCACCCTTTTTACTTCAACCAAACTCCCCTCCGGGTAGAAGCAGGAAAGGTCTTCATTTGTCCAACTGAAATGCATCAGGCTACTGTGTACCATTTGACTTTAATGCTCTCTTTGAAGACCTTCTCCAACAAACACATTTAACCTTTGCAGCAGAGATAAAACATGGGGATTTGATTTAGCTAAAAAAAAATATTTGATCCTTTAAAGGAAAAGTAACTTCGCTCTTGGTTTCTTTACAAGGCTACTATATATTGTGCTGATGTTCACGTGATGCCAGCAACTGAGGCCAAACAGAACTGCCAGGCTTGGCTCACACAATAAATGGAATACCATGTTGAATGTATAATGTCCTCCAATTTCTCATCAAAAGACAGTGCCACAACCTTGCATTTTCTGCTGAAATTTAAATAAATAAACAATGTTAGGGGACAAAGTGCACAATATTTCAAAAGACCTAGAAGTGCTACGACCTCATAAATTATAGTGCACATTTAAGTTTTGGTATTTGGTGGTTCAGAGTGTGTTTGGGGGGGGAGGGGAGAAAAAAAAAAGAAATTGTATTGCTTTCAAGCGAGAGGATCTGCGCTGCCTTTTGAATTCCCGGGGTAATAATATGTATGCATGAATTCCATCCCTCTGGATGGCTGACATTTATAACACAACTTAATTATAGACCTAAAAGCCATCTCTCTATTATTGCTGACAATTCAGAGCTCTATTCAACTCTGGCAGCAAGTGTTGCACTTTGAAAGTACTTTGAGGAGCAGCACCATAGAGAGATGGATGTTAAACTTCTCGGCCTTTTTACTGGGTGAAGAGGGATGCTGAAAAGCCTCTGAGTAGCATAAATTTACATCAACAGGGACAAAGCCTCAGCCGTGGAACAGATAGCGCTGTCAATTTCAAGGTCTGTCTCACTCAAATTATGGGAACCTCATCCTGAGTGAGGCGGCTGGCAAAATAATTTGCCGTAACATCCGGTAATGATTGCGTGGGACTGTTGCACGGGCAGTGATAGAACTAGATACCTATGTATGCAATCTTTGTGTGATTGTGGCATTCGTAGTTAATACCGGGCTTTTACTCTCCTCGTTTCATAACAATGAAATTCAAAAAAGCAGGAGTGCTCTAGTCAGTGATAACATCAACATACACTAAACCAGGGAAAACGCAGCACGTGAGGAAAGAAGAGGAGAGTCGAAGTGTGAGGTGCAGGAAGGTGAAAATTAGTGAAAGCACAAACAAGGAGAAAAACTAGTTCCTGTGTGACACCGCCAGCTTGAGGTATCTAAACAGACAAAGAGAAAGGGAGGGGGGGGATCAGGAGCAAGACGGCAGAAACAAGCCACAATGGTGGGCTGGATGGGCTAAAGAGAGCAACAGACCTGGGATTAACAGTGAAATGAACAGATGCAGGCACTGATACAGGTGTGCGGTTTTGTATAATCATGTTTCGTCTAGAATTTACACTTCATCACCTCATGTGCCCTTACCCTCCCTCATTTTCAGAGGCTAAACCTACATAAATAAATCTAATTTAGGAGACAAAATAACAGGTGGAAATTCAGATCAGTGTCTTGAGAATCCATTGCTGTGCATAAATGTGTGTGATGCTAACTTGTTTTCTAACTTTTAACTGAATGACACGGTTTTTCACATGGCAAATCTGAAGTGAGCATAACTAACCTTGACATAAAAAGGAGTGAATGAATAAACCAATGTTTGAAACTTTACGTAGAAAACAGATGCAATAAGCACACAGACAGTCTTCCTCTTCTTTAAACTTAACCATGATGCCTTTGTCTATACGTTAAATTTAACAATATAAGCAAAAGTCACATGTCCAAGTAATCCAACCTAAAAGCTGATGTTCTGTTGTTCAGGTTTGCCAATTCTTGGTGGAAATGAGCTTGTAAGAGAAAAGGAGAGGACTGAAGAAGCAGCTTAAAGTGTTCTGTCACTTTTCTCTTAAATCATTGTGAAGGTAAGCACTGCCAAAAGAACAGCACACATAGGTTTTTCTTAGCGTACATGAGTCAAGACTTTGTCATCTGAAGCACATAAACAGATTTAGGACTTCATCAAGGAGAAACGCTAACAGTATTATTTTGGAATAGACTGAATTGTAAAAGTGGTCTTAATAGACTGTTTTCAGTGAAAAATTACGACACTGCAATAAAGATGTGAATGAGAGCAGCTGTTATTTAATTCACCCATACTAAAAGTTTAAATGAGCAAATAGAGGAAAAGTAATTAATCAGATGTAAATATTCTCATAGAGGCAAGGTCACAAATCAAGACGTTAATTGGTGAATGACATCTTGTATGCATATTTTTTCCTAAGCTTCCTTTGAGACAAAATACTGAATGTTCAGTGATTGAGAACTAGTTCCTGCTGGAGTTATAAACTTAGCTACAGACATTAAGATGATGAAAATCAATAGTCATCGTTACCTGGTTAAAATGAACCTGGTTAAAATGAGCTAGTTCTTGCTCACTTTTGTGTGCGTTAACGCCTCATCTGTTATGATAAGTAAAATGCTAAAAATGACACAAGAAATTAATTTGTCCACTTGACTGTTCTGTAGATTTGTTTTCTGTATAATTTCAGGTGAGGCAGTGCTGAGCTGTGCCTCACACACACACCGACAGATGCAGGCAGTTGGGGCACGCTCGATGTTGTCTGACTTTATGTTGCCAATGTAAATATTTAATTACACATGAACGACACATTCTGACGTTCCAGTCTGTCTCATATTTTCAAAGAATGTGTGTGATATATTCAGTCTATCTGATCGGTAATAAACAGAAATAATGCACAGGGTGAGGCAGAAAATACCATGCTGCTCTTCTACACATGAAAGGAATGAAAACATAGACTCCTCCTCCTTGGCTATTAGCAACACAGCCAGACTTTTACAAATGAAGGTGAACAAGGATGATTTTTTACAACAGAGACACAAAGATATTCACAGAGAAGGACAGACTTTATATAGAAATAAAGATAAGATCAGACATGATTTTAAATTATAGTAAAAAAAAAAAAAAACTTGAGAGGTCAGCCAAAAAATACATTTACATTTTTGAGAAATGAAATGCGACCTTATACAAAATATTGTTTGTTCGCAATCGTATTGCTGAGCAGTATTGAATTGATTACAGATTAACTGAAACTTTTTAAATCAACTAAATGTTTATAGTATATTTAAATTGAAATTTCCTTTTATTTAAATTATTTTGTATATTTGTACATTTGACTCCAGAGCAGCCAGTGCCTCACCAGTTAGTGCCTCACCAGTTAGGAACCTTCCCACACATCTTTTTAAAGGTGATTTAACAATAACACTAGATGGAAATGATTTTGTAGATGAGAATTCAGATTTTGTCAGAATTGGGAACAGAGGGCCACAACAAGAAGAGCAGATTCATCCTATATTTTAAAACTATCTTTAATTTGACTATTCTCTACTACCTAAATACAATGTAGGCCACAGACAAGAGCTCAAATCTGTCAAGAAGTGAGTGACAGCAGCAGAGCTCAGAAACGGCGCTTTATTTACAGTAGGACAATATTGTCCAATAACAGTCTCAGGGGAGGGATGAAGTGAGTGTGGGAAACAAACATGATTACACCTCTCCACTTTTCAGATAACACGAAGAGCAGGAAGAGAGGTGGTGCAGAGAAACAAGCTGCTGCGCGAGTGTAAGCCCAGGCTGAGACGAGCGACTGTGATCAAGAGACAACAAACGGAAAAGATGACGAATGAAATACCAAAAGAGGGAGAAAGGAGCAGGGGATGGGGCGAGAAAATGAAATGGAGAAAAACAATGCAAACGAAAGAAAGTGGGGGAAAGAAGGTGTCAGAGTGTGGTGACAACGAGATATGACAGAAATGCAAGTGCGACGCATAAAAGGCAGAATATGAAAAAAAAACTGAGTAGCTGAAGGGGAGGATGAGTTATTCAGAGAGCATTGCAGACAATGATGATGAATGCAGAACAGGAAGACAATACTTCTGAAAATGCAAAGAACAGAAAAAAAGATAAATAGATAGGGATTAAGAAAGATAAGCGAGGGAGAGAAAGAGGGGGAGGCGTGTGGGCTCTGACCCTTACTGGCCCCATCAGGCCCTCGAAGGACGGTGCACTCCTCAATCTGGCCGAAGGTCTCGAACAGCCGCCGGACATCGTCCTCGCTCTGTTGCTTGCCGAGCATTCCTACAAACAGCTTCCTGTCTTCTGGATTGGGAGAAGGGAAGGAGGGTGGATGGAAAAGAAGAGAAAAAAAAATGCTAGAGCTGATGGCACCATTCTGCAGAGGCTTTTTTTATCAGCCGTCTGCTGTGTTGTTGCTGCTGCTGCTGTTGTTGCTGTTGTTGATCTCACTGTTGTCGAGTGTTCCACTTCCTCTCCCAACCCCCCCAATCTATGCATGGGGGTGATTTATTCCTGCATCTACTAATCTATTCAAGTCTTCTGTATTGATGTCTGATACAGACAAAGTTGGGAGAGCTGCGGATTCCTCCCAAAAGTGAGAAGGGTAATATTTTGCAGGAGCAGGCAAGCTCTTTGATTGTCAGTGAGGAAACATCCAACAACAACATGTACATTTTTATCCCCCAAATAGTAAGCATTATACTAAACAACAGAAAACTTCATGTACAAGGTGAACAACAGATTTTTTTTAAGTCTGCCATGTTTTGGAGGTTGTTATGTAAAATGAAAGCTAACAGACATCTGTATGGCTTCCATACAAGCGTAGGATACCTTGCAAAAGTATTCATTCTGATTGAGCTTTTTCAGTTTGTTGACAAATCAACATAAAGTAGTGCATAAGTTATGAAAGTTGAAGAAAAAGGATAAATTGTTTCACAGTAATTTTCAAATAAAATGTTTAAATTGTACATGCAGTAAAAACCTTGTACTGTTAAACTTCTGAGTAAAATCCAGGTCTAGCAATTGCCTTCAGATGTTGTATAGCGAGGATTTTTGTGTATTTTGTTCACATTACGAAATTAAGGTGATCTGCGAAGGCCTCAAATGTTTAATAGAGAACATCAGTGAACAATCAGCATCATGAAGTGAAGAAACACACCAGACAGTCCAGGGTCTAGACTGTGGGGAAGTTTTACGCAGCTCTGAACAAGAACCTGACCTAACAAAACATGGCCTCCAAATTAAACTGACACACTAGGAAAAAAGGGCATTAGCAGCAGGCCACAAATCTGACCTTTATGGAAGTGTGGCAATATGAAACCCTATGCTGAAATAAAAATATATATATAGGTCCTTGGATACAAGCAATATTCAGGACACATCAAACATGAAAATTTGGTGACATAGGCCTAAAACTGAACTTTTTAACCTACATGCAATACATCATCTGTGAATGAAACCTAACAATGCTCATCAAATGAAAAACACAATTCCCACAGTGAAACTGGTTGTAGCTGATGGGAAGACTAAGCTAAGTAAAAGACAATCTTGAAAGAAAACTTTAGAAGCAGCAAAAGACAAAAGAAAATGTTAATTTGCAGAAGGACAATGACATGAAGCATACAGCCAGTGAAATGGTTTGGGATAAATCATATAAGGAACAAATACAGTCAAAACAAACAGACTAGCACAATGACAGGAACTAAGATTCAGCCCTGGAAAGACCTCATGGATCTCTTACTCTCAGATAAAACTAGCCAATTTGCACTCAGATATTACCCTTATGTTTTTGATAGTCAAAAGTGAATTAATCAATGGGCATACTATCTTGAGATATGCTTGTTTTTGTTTGTTTTTTTAAATACAGTATATATACATCTTTTTGCACATACCGCAAAATAGTACATTAAAGTACAAATATGAAAACACACTTTGACATTAAAATGCCTTGCAGTTTCTGGTAAAATATCATATTCATAGTCATATCTCTATCAAACAAATTGTTTCTTGCTGTTGTATTAAATTTGAAATGCATATTATAACTTTAAAAAAATCAGCAATAAAAGTGGCATTTACTTCATTGTTTGTATTATCAACAAATGCTTAGAGAGAGTAAAATGAGTATCTATTTGAAAAGCAAATACTTCTCCAGTTCTAGAGCGCTGAACTCTTACCTAGACCTATGGGCCATATAACACAAAATTCTCAACAAGTCAGGGAGCTGCAATTTTCCCATTAATCCTACCAGTGCCTTGGCATTAGACAGAACATTCATCTTCTTCACATCTTTTACATTATGCATCTCCTATTTCACTGTGTTGTGAAACGAAATGGCTACTAGCAAGAACCTATGAACAGGACTGAGTGAAAGTGGCAGGAAGAGGAAGAAGAGTTTATTAGAAATGACACTGTTGATCTTCATCGTGAGTCATTTGACTGGTGGGAAGCGGGCAAGGAGTGGGGAGGAGCAGAGGGCTGGAGCATCACCTGGGCCTCAACAGATGTGACACCTCCTGTACCTGCCAGGCCCCATTAGATGCAGCTGTTCTAAAAATAAAGAACCAGGGCTTCCTGTTTTTTTTTTTTCTGTAGTGAAATTGTCTCATTTTCCATTTCTATAATGTTCTAATAAAAACTCATATCCACCACTTGGCACCACAAATTAACTTCTCCATAGACTGTGATTGTTCTAAAAGTGTCAGCGTATATTCCTGTAGTTTTGTCTCCCGCAAAATGATTTCGCCAGCCCACAAGCAGAGGGTAATACTGCCGCTCTCCTTTTGGAACCTCAGTGTTTAAGAAACCCCAAGGAGATCTCGACAGTCTGCCATTTTGAACAGGATTCGGCAAAGACTGTCAAGAAAATTAAAACCTAGCAGCATTTTTATGCGTTAGTGGAAAGCCTCTCTGATAAAAAGTAAACGGGTGGAAGAGGAGTAAAAAAAAAAAAAAAACCCAAAAAAACCTGAACAACATCCATGGTTTCAAAGGTGCATGCATTTGCTAGAGTTCTGCTCTCCACTGTTCATGTTTTTACCAAGATGTACACATTACAACCTAAATGGGCATAGTGCACCTTTACACGGCTTCTGCACAATGTTAATGTTTTGGGACAAAAGTCTCATCTGAGTCCTGGCCTGAGAGGATCTAATGGCAGCTTTACAAGGCTAATTAACAAGCCATGAGCAAGGTAATGAACTTTCCAAATGCGCTGGCAAACGCAGAAATAAATCACACCCCAGTGAATGCATTAAAGGAAGTGTGAGTGTACTTTGCCGCCTTCCTTTGGGAGAGCTACAGTGAGAAAATGAATTTGGAGCTGGTATCTTTTCATTGCCGGACCTGAGAGAGTCTCAGTTGGCCCTCTCCATGCCCCGGCCAGTATATAGATTGCTATTAATTAGTCCACTTTGCACCTGCCTCCTAAGAAGCTCGTATAGTATTTTCCATGTTCCCTCTTGTCTCCAGTGGCCATTCACAAGCTTTAAATTGCCATTTTATGAATATGAATAAATATTCTGTAGTACGCCCCCAGCAAAAAAAAGAAAAAAAAAAGATTTGATGACTTCAAACAGGACCAATGAGTATTCTATCAAAAGTGGGGAAATAAAGGACTCTTTTCTGAAGTAGAGTCATGTATTTGCATTAAGAAGGGTGAGGACCTTCCTATGGAGCTCACTGAGGATACAGAAGCAAGACGAAATTCATTGAGTCGACTGTTTGACCTCTTTGTGCTTAGCTCGCATTGAGGAGGGCTCATTTTATCCCTCAAACAGAGCTTAAACACAGAGCTGGAGAACATTTGAGCTTTATAGCACTTTTGTCCTCCGCACTGAAGAGACCTTTGTAATCTGCTCTTCAAACAATAACACTTCTTTAAAACAATAATGTCTGAGCACGTGGTTAAAGCCTGGCTCGAGTCTTTTAAACTCAAACTCCATTAAAGAATCAATGTTTAGATGGGTGTATTCTATTATACGTCTTTTCAAAGTAATATGACATTGATATTATACACATACATCAGGTTTCCTGTCAACAAATACTTTTATATTATCCATAAAAATGATAAAGTGTGCCACAATGCCTAGAGAATGTTGATGATGAAACTGCAGATTTTTATTTTCAGGCAGCAGCCAATACACATCCATGGGCACTGTCATCTATACATCTCCTTCTGCCTCTTTCCACCCCCACTTTCTATTCTCCAGACTGAAGGTGGAGGCAATTGTGTGGAAAATGGTTCCGTGTCAGTCTTCAGCCATGTCCAAAGTGAGGTGTCATGTGGACAGCCCCATTTTATGAATGCAAATAAAAAGGGAGATCAAAAAAGTTATCAAAACACTACTGACATCTGACAATTGCTTGTCTCAGGAAGCCTTTTCATTTCAGCTCCCGGTATATTAAAAATTAATGGATTTTGCACAGACGCCATATGCTGTCAAGATTGATGCTTCTCTCAATGGAATAAAGTGCTACTTGTGTTGTAGACTACAGTATATGCATATAGATTGTTCTTTTATTTTGCTTTCTTTTCCTTTTGTTTCTCGTTATAACTTTCTTTTTCGTTTTGTTAGGAAACTTTTCCTTTTTCGGTCTCTTCAAGAAAAGAGTCAGTTGCTCTAAAGCAAATTCTAAAAAAAAAAGTTTCAGCTGCTGCTTGCCAATAATGGGTATATTCTCTTTAAAGAGCAATTCTGCTGCCCCACCGTCACAGTAAATATTTATTTCCTTTTTTTCCACATGGTTCTATCAGTTATTGGCCTGAGGCAGGATAGTCGGGAAGCTTGGTTGCAGCGAGTGTTCAATAAAGCACGGACAGCTGCATCCAATGATAGAAAATGCATACTAGACCGCTGGGTACATTTCAAATGTGGAGTAATGTTCTAGGCAGCACAACAAAGATATTATGCTTCTGAAAGACTCATTAGAATACCCAATGCTGGTGCGCCGCTGCCTGGGAGGCCCGCCACAAGTCAAAGTCAAGCTCACACACATCCACTCATGTGCATGCACACAAGTGGTAGCACTTAATTCTAGTGAGAAAAGCATCAATCTTTTGTGTGCGACCTGCGGCTTCTGACCCACAGGTCGCAGACCCCTGATGTAGGACGTTTCTATAAAAAGTAAATATTTTCTCCAAAGTTATTTGGAGATGCAATGTTCTCAAAATCTCCCTAATGACCCATTTGTTTTAAATAAAATTGTGTCTTGGTTTACTGGCCTGTTTCAAAAAACTGTTTGACCCCCGGAAAACTTCCCCAGATAGGCGTCCGGGAGCCCTCTTGAAATCGTAGCTATATTAATAAATATCAGAGTATCTGCTGTGGAAATGTATAATTTAAGGCCAACTTAGTTAGTTCATTAGTTAACACACTTAGACAACCAGATTGTCGTACTAAGCTGTTGAAAATTGTTTTGTCTGTTTATTGAAAAAAATATTTGCCATAATCAAGTCAGCATCTCAAAATGTCAAAATTTCCTTCAAAAGGTGCACACTACTGAAATTCTGCATTTTGTAAAATAACTTTTAACAAGGGGTGCATCCAGATTGACAGTCAAATTCAGTAATCCTGATTCCTTTGCTATCCTATTTCAAATTAGCTTTTTTCCTTCTTCAGTAAATTCTCTAAACTCATAGCTACTTACAGTTATTTGTATACACCAGATGAATTCTGTAGCACTAAATGATGCTTTATCACTTGTGCTTCACAAATTTCTTCCATCTTTGCACTATAAACTGTTACACAATATTACAAGCTGTTAAACTTCTCAAAATATTTTATCACACAGCAGAAGCTTGTGCCACAGCTCTGTGGGGCTCTATAATAAACCATGTCTGAGGGGGAACAAAAACAACTAATAACAAATTAGTTATAGTCTAATTATTGGTGATCTTTGATGATCTTAAGAAGAGTTTAAAAACGTGGGTGGGACCCAATTCATACCTAAGACTGAATTTGGACATTATCCAAGAAATCAGTGTTTTAACAACAGAACCAGATAAATAACAAATAGTAGTGTTACAAAAAGTATGCTGTATTTTCTTTCTTCATTTTGACAGACACAAAATCCATTCAGTGAGCGTGTCGCATCTGTTAACACAACCTTGTAATTAGATTAGCCAAAGAAGAACAAAAATAGACATGATGAAGATCCTTAGATAAAGAATAATTAATTGTAATTATATGCATTAAAAATCTACCAAGCATCCTGGAACACAATGGGAATTGGCTACAAAACAGATTCAAAAGAGAATGCTAATGTTTTTTGTTTTTGTTTTTTCTCTAAGTTAAACATGTAAGTTTATCAGTGATGCCAATTTTTACCTGGAACACTTATTTTTTGTCTCAAATCCACATTTACAGACGTAGCTCAGCATCTCCTTCACATTCAAACAAGAAAGTCATCTTGTTTCAATGTTTTAGACTTAGTCCTGTTAGAAATGTTAGCTGATGGTGTTTACAGTACATTAATATCTTCTCTGCCCCATTTGCTAGAGGTTACATTTGAGGCTATGTGCTGCCACCAGCAGAAAGGAACCATGAAAATGCAGTCCAATGGGAGGAGGTTTCTACCTTGGGATCATCACCACATTTTGAACAATTAGTATATTTGTTACTTTAAAAAAGTGCAAAACTTTAACAGTATAATCTTACTTTTACACATCCAATACACCAGTTTTGTTGTTTTTTTAGGGGTGAGTCAGGAGGTTAAGTCCTGTTTGACTGCACATAGTATACATAAGTCATGATCAATAAATACACAGAAACAATCCAAAATAAAATAAAAAGAAAAGAAAATTTAAAAAACAGAAATACAAAGAATTGGATTTTATTAAAGCATACTATAATGTTTTCCTTTACCTAGTCAGGTGTTTTAAATCCATAAAACTAAATGGATAAGTTTGTTGTCTGAACCTAATGCACCAGAATTAAGGCAAATGCAAACAAAAGTATGAAATTAAACACATATCTAAAAGGCAAAATTTAATCTAACAAAATGATGAAATAGCCCTTTCAAATAATACCTTAGAAAGCTGTTGGAAGTTGGAAATGTGATGTCAAATCCAAATCTGCCTTTGTATTTAGAATATTTATATACTCTGAAATAATAATGGAGCAAAGACAGTGATCAAAGGTTCTATATATACTAAGTTTGAGCATATTTCTTTTTTGAGTTATCTAAGAATGAATGCCAATTAAGTGCAACATGGAACATGGACAAAGTGCCATATACCATAAAACTACAACACAGTCAGCTTACTATTAACACAACATCTAACTATAATTAATATTTGACTTCCATCCAATTAACAATCAAAGAATGAATAAACTACACTAAAACTCTCTCATGCAATTCTTTAACTGACACTGACATGAAGAATGGGATTATGTATTATAGTGGAAAAACACTCAAATTGTCACAATTTCTGCTAAATGGATTTTGATAAAGAGGGCCAAAAACAACAGAATAATTTATGTGGCATAAACCTAAATATTAACTCCTTTCTTCATTTCATTTTATTAAATGTTTTTTATTTTTTAAGCAGAACCCAATCATAGAGCTTAAATATTTAAGTGAAAACCTTTGAAACTATTACGGAAGCTCATGCATTCTCTGTCATCATGTCTCTTCTTAACTTGGCAAAAATTGCAGCATAGACAAAAACTTTCACAGAGTTCTTCATGATTTTTACACAACTGTGTCCAGAGGCACAGAGGGATCTTTTGGCCTCATTTGCATGTAAAGTGGTGTGCTCGCCTCTTGGGGTGTGAAATGCCCCCAGTCAGTCCCTGCATGCGGCCTGCAAAGTGAGGCAGCCAGAAGCCTTCACTCCTCCCAGCCTGCTGAAGGATGGCATGGCAGCACAGTGCGTAGCATCTTAAGGTCCAGCCAATCTCTTCGCTGCCCAACTGAGGTCAACTTTCTGAAGGGTAGTATGTTGGCAGGGACAAACATGACACTCTCATAAAGACTCCCTTCAGTCAGTCAGCCAAAGGACAAGAATGAGCTATTAAAAAGGTTTCCCTCAGGCTGTTGGGCATCGCAAGTAAACACTGAAATGTTCCTGGTATGAGTGCCAAATCAAATCAGAGTGGTTAACTAATAAAACAAGGTAAAAAAACCATACAGACAAATATGCTGAGAGGTCCATTGTGGAAAAAGTCAATCCTGATAGGGATTGCATTTCAGGGCAGTGTTGAAAACATCTTATCAAAGTTAATAAAAACGGAGAGTGTGGCTGGCTGACCCATCATCTTTCTCATCAGTGTGGTCTCCAGTCGCATAGCAGTGGTATGAGGAGTGGGACCTGGCTCCAAGATTGTGTTTAGATAATGGCCATCTCCAATCATAGATAATCTTGCCCCATCTTTTCTTCTCAGACACAGCAGCAGACAAGGTCAGGGGGAAAAAGATTCCTGGCGAGGTAGAGATAGGGATGGGGCGGCTCTGAGATGATTTACTGCTGAGATTCACTCAGCTGCCTCCATCACCCTCCGTTAACTTTCTCATCCTGTCGTCTCTTGCCTTCTCGCTCTTTCTGTCTTTCATTGTTCCCTCTTTTGCATTGCTCCGTGGCCCTTGTGCTGAATCCTGACTCCTTTCTGTATCACTTGGTCTACCTTCCCTGTTTGGACTGGGATAAACATTAAGCACAAAAGGCAGCAAGAAAGGAAACTAGAGGAAGCTAGTGAAAGAACAAGAAATGTTTCCTTTTGATCTTTTCTGATTGTTCTGTACAGTAA
Source organism: Micropoecilia bifurca (assembly GCA_903067075.1). Taxonomy (NCBI): domain Eukaryota; kingdom Metazoa; phylum Chordata; class Actinopteri; order Cyprinodontiformes; family Poeciliidae; genus Micropoecilia; species Micropoecilia bifurca. The sequence goes on along the minus strand of CAEGAF010192898.1, from coordinate 38,809 downwards.
CAAACGTGATTTAAGACGCAGGTTCTCCTATGCCCTTAGAGCACCAATCAAAGGACTACTTTAGTGCATTTCTCTAAGTATCTCTGAGGTGAAATTATAAATAAAAATGCCAGAGTGATACAGGAAAAACTGGTAGAAATGGTATTTGTGGGGAAGAGGTCAATTGACTCAAGGGACAGAAATAGATTTAAGAGCTGCAGGGCTTCTCTCCTGTGCTCCATTCTGTCTTGTAAATCCAAGGAGAAAAATGAAGCAAGACGTGAGTCATTGAAATAGACAGCCGGAGAATCAGCCCTGTGATCCACAATGGCAGCCGAGTAGCAGGATTGTGAGCTGCCAGCTCTTCCCTCCATCCTCCCCACCATTTTATGAGCACCGGTTTTACTTCTTATCCTGACACTCCCATATCCCCAGAGAAACGGTGTCTCGCAGGGGCAGAGTGAACAAAAGAGGGGCTACTGGAGCGTCGAAATGGAGTAATGGGCCCTAATACCTGCACAGGCACGTAATCGAGACCCTGCACAGCTTTCCATGACAGATAATTGCTGATGTCTTTGTAGTGATAAATGTGACTCTCTTCTAGAGGTGCAAATGTCCTAGTTCAGCCTCAGGTTTGACAGCCTTGTGGCTCCACTGGGACTGGTGCCTGACTGGTCACCAGCTTTCCAAAGATGAATCCCGATATACTTTTTCTCCCTTAGTCAAACCTCGCTGGGCTGTCTATTTTCTTTTAACCACAAGCCTTCATAGTAAATCTCATTTCATTGTCAGCTGTGACTGTGGTTTACCTCTTCTGCCTTGTCTGCTGACTTCCTGTTGCCATTAACGCTCAATATCTCTGTTGGGGCCTGCCTGCTCGGTCTTATTTCATTCTGCGCTCTGTCCTATCCTGTCCTCCTATATAGAAAGTTCATCTGACAGACTAGCAGGAGTTGTGCCAATGAAAGAACCCTCTGTATTTCATTCACGCTGCCTGTTCATCTCCTTTCTCTTTCTCTCAAAAAAGGGGCAGTAATTGATACTGGGACCCAATCCATCCTCCCCTCTTAAGCCCAGAGATCCAATTTATCTTGGTGAGAATGCTGATTGGCTCTCTCCCAGGCCTTGTCGGTCAGACTTTGCCTGTTTTTAGATGGCCGTTAATTAAAGTGTCGCCATGACAAAAATAAGATCTACATTGGGGTGTGTATGGCAAAGGAAATGAACCATCTCATTCACACTTGACCACATAAATCAACAAAGTGGCTGAGACTAATATGACCCAGGCAGTCTAAAGCACCATTTTAAAATGAAATCACAAGGCTTACACAGAACTATGCAATAAGATCCGATTCAACGCATGAAAATGTTTAGCAGGTTTAATCCACATTAACCTCAGTTATGTTAGTCACCAATGGCTTCAGAATGATCAAGTCAATCACAGTGTCACTCAGACTATAAATATAGGAAGGAGGCCATGCAACCGATTCAGAACAGAGTCAAAGTCGACTTGCATAATTTAACAAGATTGAAGCTTTAAATAACATAGCGGTCCACCACAGTTTTGTTGAATGTGCTTTGCAAGAAGTTGCAGTAATCTTACTGCAAACCATCTGTCATAGATGGCCATAGATTACTATGCGTTTACCAAAAAGTCATTTTTCTACAAAGACTTTACTTAAATTATACAGCAAATAATGTGTTAACTAAAATAAGGTCTGTAAATATAGTAAATATAATTTGTTATTTTAATTTAAAAATTATACTATTGCTATATATTTTCATTTCATTATTCTATACTAGAAATAAGAATTTTAAAACTGTGGTTGACATATGTGTTTATTCCCATCAGACACCTCAGTTTACATTCCAGTGCAGCCAGCTGCCTACAGTGCTTACCCAAACAGTAAATAGAGCCCACATGTGTATCTTTTTTTATTTTTTATTTTGGTACAAATCCAGCTGTTCTATGACGGCATCATCGTGTTTGTTAGAGAACATTGCTGAACAGGATCAGCAGAGATCAATGACTTAAGTCAGTCTCATGAAAATTATTAGTCATACACTTCACAAATCTGGAGAGATGGCATAAAAAAATGCTGAAAAAAGAACAGTGAACATGAAGATGGTGTTGTCTTGAGATATACTCAAATCTGAATTTTTTTACTTCACATTACTCTAAACATACAATTCCTGTGGTAAAACACGTCACTGGCAGCATCATGTCATTGTGATGCTTTTCTTCAGCAGGGAAAAGAAAGCCTGCCAGAGTAAAGATGGAAGATGCCAATCTCAGTGCATTCCTATGTACAACCAGAACTGCAATGGAATAGTTTAGATCAGATCAGATTCAGTTGTTACAACAATTTAGTCAAAGTGTCCACTTGAAAATCTGTAACCGTCTTTGATAGTTGATAGCAAGTGAAAAAAAAGTGCTCCGGTCAGATGAGTCCAAAGTGTAACCCTTTTGGTCCACATGCAAAATGCTATGTGTCGCGGGAAACTACATCATCCTAATGCGCACATACACGCACGGACACGTACGGACATGCACACACGCATGCACACCCGCACACACACACGCACACACACACACACACACACACACACACATCATCATCACAGTGAAACACGGAGGTGGAAAGCTCATGCTAGTGCTTTTTTATTCACCAAAGTATTGAACAGGGCAGATCTGGAATGGTAACATGTTTGAGGCTGTAAGAAGTCATGGGTAGATGTTGAAATTCTTCCAAGACAAAAAGTCTAAATATTCATTAAGAGTTAAATTTAGGCTTTTATATGAAAGTATTTTATGTCTTAAAGTTTACATTTCTAATTGAGAATGTGTGGCAAGGTTTAAAAGATGATTTTGACAGATGCAATCCCTCCAATCACAGAAAAACAAATTGAAATTCTTATGTATAATTTGAAAAATTCAGAATAAATGGAATTAATACTTTTGCAAGGTACTGTATTTTTTCTGCCAATATCTTCCACAAGCATAACATATTTCAGACTAGCTTAAATTGAGAATGACAATTGGAATGTTTGTTTTAGAACATACATTGTTTTACACAGAAAAAGAAATTGGTATAATGTGTTGTTTTGAAACCTAAACCTCTTAGGTTTACAGTGGTTGTCTGCAATTATACTTTTATTTGCTAGGTAGATCACATACTTAATTTTTATGCACATAAAGAGTAAGCATAGATATACTGAGTACTGATGGTCTGATGGTCACTTAGTTGTGCTAGCACAGGATCTACTGCACACTTAAATCAATAGTGTCTGAGCAGCTTCCATAGGAATGCATTTATACTTTAGTGTGTTTGAGTGTCTATCCCTCTCTAGAGTAGGCTATGACTATAGACACAGCCTTGTGGAGGTCCTGAATTTTTTTTCTTTTTTGCTCCATTCTTTTGTTTCTTTTCGCTTTCACTTTGTGTCCCTTTCTGCTTTGCCTCAGAAGTTTTTTCTATGGCTGTGAACTTGAGACAGCTCCTCTGCTGGTGCAGATGGGAAGTCAATAGAAGAAAGTGACCTATATTATGGGGAACTCTACTAACTCCCAGTGTGTGTCTAAGGTGAGAGCAGAATATTAAGGATTGCATGAGTGCTATAGCAGACCACTTGTGCATTTGTCTGTGTGTGTGTGTGTGTTTTTTTAGGGGTTGTTCACCAGAGACTAGACGAAGGTTAATTACCTCCCCGTCCTTCGCTGTCGGCTGGCTTCACCTGAATGGGTCGGTTCATCTGGAGAAGCAAAAAGGAAGAGAAAGGAAATTCCAGTTTAACCAAACACAACAGGAGGTAACTTTACAATACATACAAAGTGCGGAACAAAAAAAAAAAATCAAATGGCAGCGTTTCTGGTGTCAGTGTCCCACGTCTGCTCTGCATTGTGTGCCAAGCACAGGAATTAAATGGTGACAATGATGTAAAACAAATATATCTGTGCAAAGCTCAATGCCAGTGTCTTTAATTAATCCAGGACAAAGTCTGGATTAATTCAGGAGAGAGCCTGAATTTCCCTCACAGTTCAGCAGAATTAGCACTTTTCAATGACAAAGCCAAGCTGGATATCAGATGGCACTTGGAGATTAATATCATTACATCAGCTCCTCCCAGCCTCCCTGGGAGTGGTCTTTTCTGACTGGCCCTTGCTCTTCTGTCCACTACTGGGTCCAGACTTACAGTCACCAACTACAGTCTGCTCATCCCTGACCCTCTACAATTTCTTCTGCACTTAGTCTGGGATGTCTCTCTACGCCCTTCTGCACCTCACACCCATTAAGGCAACGGCATGGTCAGTCTATTCTACCTGGTGTGGCCATCTTTTTTCTCCCTGGAGATATTGAGAGCCTGGGTGCAGCACAGCTATAAAACACTTTCTGAAAGGTTAACAGTGGGAAGGAGATCAACAAGCTTTGAGAAAATTTGATGTAGAAGTGAGACCAAAATGTTTGGAAGCCAACATAAAAAAAATAAAACCTGTTAAAAATAAAACCTCGATAGGTTCTTTCTCGATAGAGTTTCAAGACAAAAACAGTTTTAAAGTTTAGAGTGCCGTAAGATGCAGCTTACAAAGCGCGCCTTCACATATCAAATCTGGCATTGTTTTTCCTTGTACTTCAGGCTTTAGTGAGTCTGTCTTTCCAACTAGACATTTCGACCAGGTTTTGTGCCGGTAACAGTGCCCACTCAGATCAGTCAGCTGCAGGGCAACGTTGTGGATGTTGTGCCTTCAGGCAACACAGCATTTGACAACACTTGACATGAACTGAAAACATGGCAAAATATAGACCCAGGACGCCAGACATGCATGGACATGGCTCTATACATGGTGACGTATTGCACAACCCCGGTATTACGCATTAACGCTAGAGTAAAGTTTGTCAAGAAAACAAACACATCATCAAAGGCTAGTGAAGAAAGCTTTGTACAGAAAAAAAGTATTGTGTAGTATTAATATCTGCTGAAAAGAAGGTCATAAATGTGCAAATAACTGAGTTGACAACAGAAGGACCAATTCATAACTTTTCAACAGAAAAGTTCATTAAACTTCCTCATGTTGTAAACCCCTTCTCACAATTTGATCACCAGTTAAGTCATTCTGATATGTTTTTTTTGGTGAATGATTGTCTCCATCTTCAAACAAACAGAGTGAAGACCTGAATGTAAAATGTGTCTTTGTTTGAAGCTACTTTACTGGGGTGTAAAGGTACATAAATGTCATGTTTTCTTAATTGTTTGGTCAATAAAAATAAAAATGACTTACAATTTTTTTTATTTTTTCCTATTCTTTGGTCAGCAGTGAACATGTAATATTCAATTTCTTAAATCAACCTAAAACATGCTTTTAAAATTTAACATTCATTGCAAAAAGAAAAAATTTAAAAACAGCTTCAGTTTTAATTGACATGAAAAATCCGCCACGTTCTTCGTTGTGTTCAGTGTGACTGCTACGTCTTTACTAATAAAGAAATTATATTCGAAAGAAAACATGAAATTGTACCATAATGATATTATCTTTGTAATACAGAATTGTTCAAATGCTGAAATTATGTCACTTATTGAGCTGAAAGCTACTGGAAAAAATGGATACATAAAAAAATACAAATGTGTGTTTACTGTTTCTTTGGAGGGGCTTTTATTATGTCCATCTACAATATTGCATTTATTATGGTTACCTGTAAATCTAAAATAAGGTCCGAGGAGGAATTCATAGCAGTCAGACAGAAACGGAGTATCACAGACTATTGTGGGGGTTACAAGATGTCATGCTTATATTTTTATATGTAGTCATAGCAGTTTGAAGTGGGGGCAGAAAAGGAATATTATAAGAGATTTATGATGCTCCCAAAATCCCTGCCCTGTGATCATTCTGCTTCCAGGTCTTAAACGGCAGTGACTGGTCAGAAGGCTTCATTAGTTGCTCCTGAGCCACTGCAGCAACAAGAGTCATTTACTAACCCAAAAGTACACTTGGAGTTGCTAAGCAACAAAGTGGAGGTAGCCAGCAGGCAGACATGGCAGCCAGGTCGTTGGTCTGCAGGCTGTTTGCCAACCAATTGGCAATTCTCTTCCTCACTATTTTTTTTCTTTACTTGGTCCAAGGAGGTGATAAGGAAGAAAAAAAAACTTAACTCCAACTATCCAGTTTGTCCTACTTTTATGCCCCTTTTTCACGATTCTGTCGACGTTTTCAGAGTGAATCTACTACAACTTCAGCTTCCTGCCAAATTATGGCGTTGAGCTTTATGCCCAACTGTGCACCTGTAAATAGCGCTCACATGCATATGGCTGGAGTACAGATGCTTCTCCGAGCAGCTCAGTAGCCTCCTCTGCAAACATTTTATTCTTTTTTTGAGCGGACAACTGGAATGCTTCTAACAAGCGAGGTTCCTGCACAAATATCTTTAAGTTCACTTTACTTTTATCGTCTTTCCCTCTTCCTTTTTTTTTTTTTCTTCGACGTACTGCAACACACACAGAGGCACAAAAGTCTTGGGGCTCAATAGCAGCAGGTGGCTTAGGTGACATTTTAATCCCTTATTACTGAGTGCAGGATTAGCCAACAGATCAAGGCAGAGTTAATTATATGAATTCATCAGAGGCTGGGCAAAGAGGCTGCCTGCTTTCCCCTTGGGCCAAGACCTACCACCCACTCTTTGTGCGCACACACACAAACCTAGGCACACACACAAACACACACACTGAGGAAAATGACAAGTGACATTCTATTTATGAGACACCAGCTAGCTTCTTATTAGTACTGCATTGACAAGGAGCGGAGACAACATACATCATGGCCTCCAGAGATGCTTTGAGACAAATGACATCAACCACCTTACAACTGCTCACAGCAAATTTAACAACAAAAATGCTGTGGGTGAAGACAACAGACTTCTTATTATCCCGCAGACGTGCGTTGTCCGAAAGTTCAACAATCCCGACCCCACCCTGCACCCGTACACCAATTTTTTTTTTTGCTTTATCTTTGTCTCTTGATGTCCCTTTGGCCCCCAAAACCAATATGCTTCCCACCACAGCCCCTTAATGGGTTGATCAATGCTGACAAATAGGCAGCTCATGCTGTCTTGCAGGCTAACTCTCAAGTCTGTGCTGCTGCACTTACAGAGGCCATTTCTCTGTTTCCTGTTCTTTTTTTTCTTATTTTTTTCTCTTTACCCCATATCCAACTCCCTATATTTCACCCTCTTCATGCTCTGTTTCCTTTATGTCTATGCATTTTTTTCTTTCATCTAATCTCCAGGGGCAAATCTATATCTTTCATTCGGCTATGATGAATAGAAGTCAGCAGCAGTCACGGAGGGAGAAAGAATCACTAGTGTGGAAGAGAAGAACTTGCTTACAGTTCCCAAGAAAAGACAGTGTTCAAGTTTCAGAGGTAACACTCTGGTGTTTTTCTGTGCATATTTCCCTTTTGAGCGTTTGTCTAACCTCTCTGCTTGACACAGAGTAGCAAAGTGAAAGGTAGACAAGGACACTATTGGACACTATTGGACACTATTTGACTGCGTTTGAGTGTGATCTGTGACTAGCATGGCTCACAAAGCAAGCAAGATGAACGACTCAAATTAGGGAAAAAGTTGTCACAAAAAGCATGAGTGACTTTGATCCACTTAATGCCTCAACTGACTGCAATTCTTATGCCTTGCTGTTTCTGGATGGGTAGAATTATCGAGCATGTGACAGAAGAAAGAGATGAACACAATAAACTTCAGTTCTAAAAAAATTACTTGATCGACAATTTGAAATTCTTTGTTTTTATTCCTCCTTGCTGTGAACTCACCTAGAAAACTGAGAAAATGCACCCATGATTAACTGTTCAATTGTGGGAACTGGAAAAGAGTATGCAAATCGACGCCACAAAAGACATGCAAACATGGGATGTTCTGGAGTGGAATGTTGCAGAGAAAGTACATGATTAAGCACTCAACGAAGAACATTGAGTGTGACTAGATTTCTAGAACACAAACAGCCTTTTTACCGGTTTCCTGTGTAATCCAGCATACAATTCAACATTTTTCTTCTTAACTAGATAGCTTTCACTTAGATGAAGCTATGTCCTTCTCAGTTATTCATTTCAATGATATTTGGAGAAACAGAGGTAGCATTCTGCCATCACATAAACATGACACTATAGCATACATAATTTGATTAACAACTAAAACAGTCTTCAACACATTTTTTGGACATTTTGAAAAAAATTGCACAGCTTTAGTTTCACAAGTCTTATATACAATGGACATAATGTATGCTCTCCTGCTATTACATTTACAAAAATGTGACTCGAATCTGGTAGCAATAACATTAAAAATAAGAATACCCAATATTGCTACCGTATGCAAACATGCTGTCTCCACCTATGAAGATCCTGAATATATAAATATTTCCTCCTCATGCTAGATTGTTGAACTCAAAACAGCTCCATCTCTCTTCTGATTTTGCAAAGAATTGATAAAACCCCTTGGTTGGATTTATCGGCTCTCCACATGTCATTGCTGCAATTAGCTTTGTTGGCTTGTCGTTTTCTTTTGCACAGAAAGCACAACTTCCTAGAATTGTCATGTTTCTCCCGGTTTCTTTTCACTGTTCTCATCTGGCAGCCTGTCAATGCAGTTAGCAGAGCCTGGTTATGTTAAAAGGGAGTCTAACATGAGTAAGCATGAGTGACATGATAAAGCACATCTCAACATGCTTACCGAGGATGAAACAGCAGGTCAAAGTGAAGATTCAATGCAATCTGTCGCTCCTCTCAGACAGACATTTTACTAATCGGAAATTTTTCACGAACTTGAATTTGACTGTATGAATCTATAGATAAGCACAATTTGTCATTTTAATCTGCATCAAACCGTGTTTGAACAGATTTTAAAATAATAAACAAGATGGAATCAATTAAAATGGATGGATGGATGGATAGATGGAACTGGAGAAAAAGGACATAATTGGATTGCGTGGGAATTGATACGATATAAACAAAGTGAATGTAATTAAATTGAAAAATCCACAAAATGAATAAAAATTCCAAATTATGTTTCTTCAATGATGTAATAAGTAGCTCATTGTTGTAGACTGAATCCAGCATAAAACAATACAATAAAATTAGAAAATCAGCCAGGCTTTCTTGCATCAGACTCATGTTCTCAAAGACATTTTTTTTTCATGCACAGCCGTGGTTTTACATTTTACTAAAGGTTGAAAATATTATAGGTTAATTGTGGTATTCTTGGAAAAATGGGGTTATGAATCATTATCTGCTCAATGAGACAAATTACTTGTGTCATCGGTTTTAAGCAGACAGTGACAGCAGCAGATGACGGATGTTTCTATAGAAAGAAAACAAAAAAAGCATATTTAATGTATCTGTATGAGATTCAGGATTAAGATAAACAACCTTCAGTCATTTAAAAGCATGGAGTTAACAGGAACATTTTTCTATCAAAGGTATTTGATTTTTGATGACAACATTTAGAAAACACATGAAATATGCTCTCAATGAAGGCACGTTTCTTGAGAAATAAAACATATTAAAATATAGTTAATGTGAACAAAGCAAACAGCTACAAAACTGTGACCTACATCATTTAGAGAAAAAACTAATTAAACATAAATTAGTTGATGTGAATGAAAATAGTTTTTTTCTTGCTTTTTTGTAAACTATACACTTCAAATTTAGTTTTATCCGGAACTGGACCTAACAACTGGATTCCCATTAGATGTCTGACTCAGATGTGATGATTTCAGTTTCATTTATGAAAGGTAACGCGTTCCGGACAAGCCGACCTCAACTGAGGATTTATGATCGGCCAGAGGCAGTTTGAAGAGTGGTTTGTCTTTCTGGGTGTCTGGATAAACTGTTTTGAAACACAGAAATCATTCTCAAGCCAGTAATACATCCTTTGACCTCTATTTCTGCAGTGAAGTGCCTCTAAAGAAAAAAAAATGCCAGTTTCCTAAAAAAAGTGACAAAACTTCCAACACTGCTTTGCTAAAGTGTGATATTTAACATGTGCATTCAAAAGAAAATTATTTACTTTTGTTAGTTTTTTTTTTTTTTTTTCCTTTTCTTGATTCACACACAAAATAAAAAGTTTTAGAAACTCAAGCATCTCACGGTTCACTGAAAAAGTAGCTCTCAGATCCCCACACACTGTAGCAGGCCAAATTACTGTCTCCATCACCCAATGCTCACACGTCAGGACATCCTGCCCATCACTTCTGTCTGTGGAAGGGGAAACAGGGCCAGCACGGTGGGAATCAGTCTTCCCCTCAAATTGGTGTGCGAATTCACAGCGGCCTCCCTATGAGACTACAGAAACAGGAGAGGTTGGGCCCGCTGTGCGTGTTGGTGGGGATGGCTTTGAGCTGGAGTGATCACACACTGCCTGTCTCCCCCGAAAACACATGAAGGAGCGCTGTGTCTGCCTCACTGTGAGGAAGAGTGAGAAGGGGTGCTGACAGCTCAGCCGAGGGTTGCTGACAGTGAGATGGAGTCTATTTTTAGCTCTATAAGCCAGAGCTCCTATTTAAAGATTACATATTCATTGTCGGCTTGGAAAAAGAGGGAGGAATAGAATCAAATAAACCATTAAATGAATAAACAAATCGAATAAAAAGTTGCTAATATCCAGCTGACAGAGTAATCCCCGTTGTGATGCTCCTCGGTTTGTGTTTGGTCTCTAATCGCCGTCCCGTTTTCCATAATTACCTGGCAATTGATCCCCCCATGGAGCATTTTTTAATTAAATTTATCTCTATGTATCTCGTATTGACTCCTTGGTCCTCTGAGAGGCTCAGCCGAACATCTGAATCAATTTTTAACACCACACCCTGCTTAGCCTGGTCCACCCCAATCACGTCTTGGGGACTGTAGCCCAAACTGCATCAATAACAGTCTTATTCTCTGATTCTATATTTATTTCTTACCAATCTGGACCTAACAGGCCTCCTGCAGCGGGGAGACAGCACGGGCCTACAAAGACAGACAGCTGATGAGAGATCGAGCCATCGTGTTTTATCTTCTGCCCCATAAAGCCTCTGTTCTTCCTCTTACTGTGGATGGACGGCTGTGTAGATCACTGAAACCAATGGCCAGTGCACTATATTACATTTATTGCCCCCCATTTTTTCCTCCCTATTTCCCTCCTTCCTCTTCCTGTGAAAGTGAAGAGGGTGGAAAAATAGGCAAGGTGAATCAGTCTAGAGGTGGGTTAGAGGAAGGAGGGGGTGACAATTCGACACAGTGAGACAAGACTAACAAATTAGTCAAAGTGACAGGGAGTTTTATGAGGTCTGTTCTTGTGAGGCGAGAGCTCCTCTCTTTCTCTTTCATGGGCCGCAGGGACACTATACCGGGGCATTCAGTGTGTGTGTGTGTGTGTGTGTGTGTGTGTGTGTGTGTGTGTGTGTGTGTGTGTGTGTGTGTGTGTGTGTGTGTGTCTGTGTGTGTGTGTGTGTCTGTGTTCGTTTGTGCATTTGAAATGTTGAAAAGATCTGAAGAGAGTAAAAAGAACAAACAATGACAGAGAAAAAGAGAAATAAGACCCGGTCTGCAAATTGTTGTTCTTATTTTGGTTGCTCTGATGAAAATAAGAATCTTTTTTTTTATTTTATTTTATTTATTTTTTTGTCGATTTAAAAAGTTCCACTTTCATGATTTACCAAGTTAAATCTACCGTATTTTCAAAGTAATGATATGCACGTTTAACAAACATGAGTATATCCTGATAACCAAACTATTGAAATCCTTCTTAATTTGCATCATATTTGTGTATTAAACTATAAATCCTTAAAAATAATATTTAGATCTTATTTATTACCTCAGTAAGATTTTTAACGGGTCAGCCTGGCTGATAATCTGTATCGGGTATTTTTGGGAACCACATGTGTGCAAACCTGTGCTTCCATGTCCAGGTATATTTGAAATAAAACACAAAGGAGGATCTGCTCCTAAAATATTCCAACTCTGTTCTGACAAAGTTTGTCAACTTTTAAATAAGCCATTATAAATGTATTTATGCCACTTATAAATCACAGGTTCATGATGCCACAGAATTTATAAATTTTATGTGGAAAAAAATGGCTTTGCTTTCTGGTTCCCAGATATATTTTGGAAATAATTTCTAATCTAGTGTATTCTTAAACATTTATAACTCCAGTAAAGCTTTTTTTTCTCTCTCTCTCTTAACCCATACATTAAAGGAATGACTCATTTTTCAGCATCTTACCATCCGTTACCATCTGCAGAATTCCTTATTGATTTAGAAATGTCATTCCAACATGATTCAAGCTGTCAGATGTTAAACTTTTGAAGAATGCCTCATCAGATCGGGACCAGTAGCTCAAAAACTAAATAAATGCTTTGCCTTCTCTTTGATCATTCCAGCACCAGTAGTGTTTGTGAGTGAAGAGAGGACAACTGTGACTGGATGCAGAAGTGTTCACAATGAACAGCAACCAACTGTGACTAGTTTGACACATTCTTATGTTTATGGCAGCCACTTTCATCTACAGTGACTTACAGCACAGGTAGGTGATCTGATTGATGTGCTTTATCTTATTCTTGGTGATGGGACTTAATTCAAATTTTCTAATTAAGTTAAGTTAATTCCAGGCTATATAATTTATTAATCACAATTAATCACATTTTAATCTAAAACTGTCTATCGAACAAAAAAGGAACAATTTTAATTCAATAACCCTTTTTAGAGCAAATCTATTGAATAAATATTAGATTGGTTCAAGCTTTTAAGTGTTTGACGAAGCCCTGGTCATCCATGTAACTTCTTCAAAAAAATACTTGGTTAGAAATTAGGAATGTGGATGCTGAAATTAGTTGGGAACATCTATACAGAGTCAAATTAGTATCAAAAACGTTCATAACGCATATAAGAAGATTTCTAAACATACTGCATATAGAAATGTGTGTGACATACTGCATAAATGTGTACCCAAGATACACAAATTTGCAGTTTCTCAAACTCACAGGTTTCAAACTGCACAAGTAGTAATATACTACACATAGAAAACAGCAGATATACGTACAGCTCTGTGGATGGATCAGCGCATGGATTAGCTTGCCTGTGCATTCAACTTTTGAGATTTTCTCACCGCATGACATGAAATGAGAAATGAAATTAAATGAAATGCGACTATGCATTCAAGGAAACATTGAATATCTGAGCATTAACCCGATAGTGGAAATATATTTTGGACTTGGCCCAGTAGCCCAAAATCACTATATTAAAATACATTCACTTACATAAAGTTACTGGATTCTGAAAGCATTAATTTTGTAGGCTGCACTTCTGAAATATACTAAATTAAATTGGAAGGTTCTTCTATTCTCGCTGAAAACTAACAGGAGCAGCAGGGGCAAGTTGTGGCAGCGGTTTAGCCTCCATCATGGGACAGAGTGCACACAATGACTGGCATCCACAATGTACCAACTCTTCTGAAGTAAGTCTGATCTTAATGTGCATCTAGAAAAAAACGAAGTTAACAGATGATGTCACTTTACAGAAGAGTAGTTGCATGTGTGCTACTTTTTCACCTGGAGTTGAGAAAAGCAGCAAAGGCTGTAGTCTTAGCTCCTGGAAGCTGCAGCAGCCACAGAAAGATAAACACCAGAATTATAGCGTCCCTGAGAACCGTAGGTCAGCAGCTAACATCCACCGTCCCATGACATGACCCAAACACCATCACACCAGCAGGACAACCCCGGCCTCCACTGTTCCCGTCCCTATTAATTCAAGGTTTCCCCCGTAACATCATGTGTTTTTGCTTACAGTGAGTGAAACCTGTGAAAAATCAAAACCGTCTGAGTTTATAATAGTGCACATACTGCTTTCAGTGCATGCAACAAAGCACAACAAGTCCAATGCTCGGGCTCAAGCAGACAAACAAAAAGCCAGAACGGAAAAGGCAACAATAACTCAGCACCTCCCCGGGAGCACCTGTCTTTCTGCAAGGCCACAGTACAAATGTTTTGGACCCAGTGTGTGGAAACAGTTAAAGTGGCACGCAGTGAAAGAAATGCAAGAGAATAATAATAAGTGGGAAGGTAATGACACAATTCATCTGTCAGATTTATGAATGTGTGTCCCGCTTTGCTCCACTCGTACCTGCCGGTCGGGTCTGTGCTGCAGCTCATACACAATACTGTGCTGATGAGGAGTCAGCTGAGAGAAATTACAGAACAATTGGGGGGGAAAAATACTGCTCTGCTAAAACACCGAGCAACAAAAATGGTACAGTGCTTACTAGAACACATTGAAACACTGTCTCCAGGTATGAAAGGTGTGTTACAGTAATGTGATTTCATACTATTTTATTTTCTTTAATACTTGAACAGGTCGAATGATACAATGCCAATCATTGGTTTGTGATAGTTTTTTTTTGTTTCCGATTTTAGAGTTTATCTTAAAGATATAGATTTTGATCATTTCAATATCTTTGGATTAAAGAGTTGGTTTTCTTAGTTCTTCAGTTGAATCCTGTTCAGTGCAATAAACCTGGATATTATTATTTTCTGGACTTCCGGTGTTTGGTGTCACTGCTCTTAATCAACTCTGAGTTTTTATCTGTCTTTCTGTTTTGTCAAACCTTCTGTTTCTTTACTCTTTTGGTTATCACTGGGTTCTCTGAACTATGGTAACTTGTATTTCTTCTTTAAATAAATTGTTTTTATCATCCATCTGCTACCTGTTACTTTTGTGCTTCCCTGCACCTGGTTTCTCAGAGGCCAATGCAAAACCCAACTTTGTTCTGAAAATGCTACAACCAAGGCTGTCAAACCCCTGACAATAACATAAATCCAGTTAGGACGGTTGAGATTAAATTTCAGCAAATATTGTATAAATCTAGAGAAAGTATACAAAAACCTTTGACCCAAGTCATATTTTTTTAAAGGCAATTTATATGAACTTTGAAATTTAAAGAAAAGTAAAAAAAAAAACATCGTTATTCTTAATATTGTACTATATTGTAGCTCTGTGTATCACAGTTATGTTAACTAATCTTTTGACTTATTATCTGAGCTAGCAAGAGGATGTAGATATTAAATGAAAGGACCACCAGATAGAACATTGTGGAACCAACCATGTGTCCTCTGAAAAGTTACCCATTGACACAAAGAAGCCACCGTACTTTAGCAAAGAACTGAAGACCAGTAAAGTTCGGTACTGTTCCGGACAGCCTCCAGTCACTTCAAAAATATCTCATGGTCAGCAGCCTCATGGTCAGAACCCTGTTACAGGTTCAGAATCAAAAGTGTGTCCACACATTTAACAATATTTTGTATACATTTATTTTATTTGAATTGAAAATGATACATTTTTACTGTCTAAAACATTACCATGTAATGAGTCACTCAAATATTACTGTTAGGAAATAAATTAAATACATCTTTAATGATTCTCAGCACTGACATCAAAACTAATAAATAGCTGTAATAAAATTTTGCAATGTAGTTATACATTTATTTTAAGATATAAAACACTGGACTCTGATTGTATTTAACACAGACAAAAAAATAGATTTATAAACCTCCTGACATTCATACTCAAACTTATGGTCGTTTTAATAATGGAAAGAAGGAGCTTATGAATAACCCAAGTGCAACAAACAAAGAAAGCAAATGTTAATAATGTTAAAATTGAAGATGAATTATTTTAATGTAAGCAGACTCCTATTCCACACGCAAATGTACTTCAGCCGTCACAAACAAGAAAATGCAAATGTTATAAAACCGTTGCTTGCTTTTGATGCAACACCATTTATACACACAAATGTGGATATAGTGGCAGCTCAGCATCTGAATGCCTTTAGACCTATACCAGCACGCACACACGCACACACACACACACACACACACACACACACACACACACACACACACACACACACACACACACACACACACACACCCTACAATTGTGTTCCAAGATGCCGTTAGCAAAGAAGGCTGTTTGGGAAAATGATCACATCAATCGAAGTGATAGATAAAAGACTGGGAGCAATTGATAAAGTGCCACAATTATTTGTAAGATGAATGGCTGAATTTGCTTTTGAAATTGGACTGGATCTCAGTGCAACAGAACAGAACGCATCATCATCAATGAGCCTGTCGTCAGATTGCTTTGTGTCAGAACCCAATATCAGTGTGGACAATTGGATTCATCTGCCAAATGGGATCAAATAGACCTAACATCAAACATGATGTATAGTGACCTAGTGTGAAACGTATGAGTTTAAAAATGCACTATACATCACTGGGTGTGTTTTATGAGTTTTGGTGAAACAACTCCCATCAACACACGTTAGTATGTATAAGAGTAAAGGATTTAAGACACATTGAAACATATGAACAGGAAAAAAAATATCAAGGCATAAAAAATAAAACATGATGTACAAATTGTGTCCCATTCAAGTTAAATGAGTGTAAGATAATTGTAAACATAACGTACAATATGAAGAGTGTGACACTGTTAAAACCAGCCTTTAACAGTGCGGGGAGAAATCCCTTTCTCACATCTTTTCGGGTTATTTGTCTTTTATTGGTATTGCTTAAAAATATTTGCAAAGTTTCAAGTCATAAAATTTGCACTATTGTATCACATAATTTATTTAAGCCTATAAATCCTTTGGCTGTTGCAGTTATAAGCCTCATAATGATGCATTGGTTAACAGCCTGAATATTTGAGCCACATAAAAATGGTAATAGATTTAAACCAGGGAAGTGTGTTGAGCTAAAGTGTGTGTCTTTTACTGTGTGTGCATGCTTGCATTGGGTGTTCAAGGTAAATATCAGCAATGGCTCAAACAGCATACATAGGAGAGCATCAGAATGCACCGCATCCTCCCTCCATGCACAAAGCAAAAAAAGAGGGACAAACTCCATGGGGGTTTGGAGGAAAACACACTAAGCAACGTATTGTGGTGGGAGGGAGGTGACAGGGGTCCGATGATGCAGAGAACGCGTGTAAATGGCCCATTATTAGGAGAGAGAAAGTCTGAATGATTGTTATGGTCACAGATCTACCAAGAGAAAACATTTTTGCAGCCAAAATTGCTTATTTACTTCTCCGTCTTCACTATTTGTGGTTCCTGCGACAGACATTACATCAAATTCAAGTGCTCTTTATATCAAACAAACATCTGCTTCAAGCTATATCTCTGGCAGGGAGGATTGCTTTGGAGCTTTGTTTTTTAGTTTTGTATGCATTAGGAGTTATTTGATCATAGGAAACCTGTGTTTTCAACGCATTATACATTTTGAGTTTTGCTCTCCTGTGACCTACCCTGTTTTTTTTTTTTTTCTTTATGTTGTGTTCTTCACTGTGGTAGTCCAGTGCCTCTCCATTCTGTCAAAGCTCTCACTGGCAAAAAGTTAACTGAAAGCTAATTAAAGTTTTCTGAACAGAGACTTTCAGACTCACACCTACCTGTTTTTTTTTCCTGTTTTTTTTTTTTATTTTTTCCCTATGCACATTGTCAATGGAGTAATCTCCTTTCTGCTTGTCAATGAGGGACTATATGTGCACTACATCATGACATACCCTTCACAATTCTGTCTCTATTTAAAAGCATGCCCTCACAGTCATAAACAGACATGTAAGCACACATGTGCATGTGTGCTCCAGCGTCTGTGGAAGATCTGTGGGGACCCTTGCTGTCAGGGAGCAGACCACAAAGTGTCCCTGCTCCCTGCTCCACCTGCTGTGACAGCTAATTAGGCCTGTCCACAATGGCTGGCCTGTCTCAGTGCTGAAGTGGATTTTGTGGCATGCCATGGCAGGTCATGCTATCGGGGTGGCATGGAGGATAGCGCGACCAGCTGATAAGGTGCCCTGCAGTGTTGTCTGGAGACACGCTTCACCTGGGACCACCCAGGACCGCCGTGGCGCAGCCTCGTCTGTGAAATACTCCCCTTCCTTCATTAATCACGCTCACGTGCTTCTATTAGTCCTCCATTTAAACTAATCAACAACCAGGGCCTCCACTGACATCATTAACTTTCATAACAAGCAACAACGGTCTGGGAGGGGCCTTTCAAAGCCGCTTGTGAACATTAACCCTTCCTCGCCAGTAATGAGCCATCCTTATCTCGTAGTGTACCTCGGGGCCTTCTGCGGTGCTCCTGTTGCCTGACACCCCCCAGCCTGTTCTGCCATTAGGAGACAGCAGTAGCTAGCGTCAAAGCTCTGGACGCTCCAGGCAGACAAGGAAGCTTAAATAGCATGGTAGGAAGTTAACGCTGACAGGAGGGGAGGGTGTAAAGTGTATTTTTGGGAGGGTGAGGGATCAAAGGAACTGACGAAATGGGATGAGACAGGGCAGCCTTAGCCCCTCGGGTATGTGCGCTTCTTTTTGTGTGTGTGTGTATGTGTGTTTGAGTTAGATATGATGCAGGGAAGGAAGCACAGGTTGGAGATGGTGACAAGAAGCTCAGTCGTTCGCCTGGACCAGCAGGGGATCATAAGGAGAGAGAACAGTCCCCAGAGCGACTGTACAACCTCCTGGAGTTTCAGCTATTTAGATGTAAAATTACACATACACGCATACATACATGCAAACTAAGACGTAATCCCCCAGTAATCCTGCAGGGACAAACATGATGAATGTAAAAGCCCATTGTGTGTTACTACTTGCTTGTCACATTTAATCACATATACAGTATCTTGCGAAAGTATTTGTACCCTTTGAATTAATCCATATTTTGTCACAGTACAAGCAGAAAATCCAGTGTGTTTTATTGGAACTTTATGAGACAGACATGATTGTGAAGTCCAATGAACATAGAACATTTTTTATATATCTCCTAATCACACTTTCAGATTTTGATTTGTAAAGAAAATCTCAAACTTGCAAATACTCTTAATTTGATACTTCAAAATGAAATTCATTCACCTATGTATGTGTATTTCATTCTTAAACACAGCTGCTGTAACAGGCCTTAGAGGTTTGTTAAGGGACAATAGTGAACAAGCAACATCATAAAAAAAGAACCCACCACCAGTTATGTCTGGAATAACATTGTGGAGAAATTCAAAGAATGGCAGAATGATCTAGGCTTTGAACATGTCATAGAGCACAGTTCAATTGCTTCAGAAATGAAAAAAGAACAGCTGGAAACCTGTCAAGACATGGTCATCCATCTAAGGTAACTCATAGCCCCATAGTAACGCTGGAGGAGCTGCAAAGATCCACAACCCAGATGAGGCCAGTCATGGCCCACCTGACTGGCCTCATCTGAAGAACATTTGAAAAATACAGAAAAAGGTCTTCCAGTCAGATACAAAATGTAACATTTTGGTCAATCCGCAAAATGCAATGCACCATCATGCCACAACATAATGAAACACAGTTACCACATGGTGACACAAAGTGAGAGGAACACAATTTATCAGCAAAGACAAAAGAACTGGTCGAGTAAAGAAAGAAAAATGGGTGGAGTTAGATATTGCACATACCAAAAAGGTAAAATGTCAGAGGCTAGCCTTGGGTAGAAGTTTTAATTTTACCATGAAAATGACCCTAACATAGAGCAATGCAAAGGATTAGCTTAAAGAAATTGTTCTGTCAAAGTCCAGACCTAAATCCCAATGAGAATCTTTAGCAAGACAAATCAGGTAGAGGTATGCCCAACGGTTCTGCTGCTGCAAAAAGTACTTATGCACAGAGTCAGGGGGTTGTGGAATACATTCACATCGTTCACTCTTCAAATTTGTAAAAAATAATTTGAAAATCGTGTACCAGTTCTCTTCCAATTCCCAGTAATGCACGACTTTGTGTTGCCCTGTAACACAAAATCACGGCAAAAAAAACAAACAAAAAAAACACTTGAACTATACAGCTATTGCACAGCTCTGTATGTCTGTGGTACTAGTTAGACCTTGGAGCGTACAGCAAGCTCATCCTCTCCTAAATGTGAAACTGCATGGGTGGCTTAAGAGCTCATCCCTCTGAAACATCTGTGTGTTACACATTGCCATAATGCTGTTCTTCCTTTATTTTTAGAGCAAAGAGCTGCACCCAGACATTTTTTTGTGAGCCATGTTTAAGGCGAGGTGATTGCTATGCATACCGAAATAAACACATAAACTGATTGTAATCATGCAAGTCAGATGATTTTTTTTTTTAGAATGCTCTCACCAAGAACCTCCTGTTAGTCTGAAAGCAGCACCATATATATGTAAAAGCAAAGAACTTTGCAACTATAAGCAACTTTCCAGATTATCCTTTAAATATACCAGCTGTTAAGGATGCTTGAGACATTGAAAAAGCAGACTTGGTCAGAAATTTACAGTGTTATTATGCTCATGCATTGACTCCAGTAACTCATTGAAAGGACAATTGATAACTCTTTCTTCTTAATAGCTACAGTATATTCTTTCTTATGCTATGACTGATGGATGGATCAACATGGAACAAAAAAATAAATAATTTTTTTTAAGCTTCCTTACAACCACTTCTGACCAGAAGAATTGTTCTATTTTGATATGTAATTTAGAAAGATGCACATGTTCTAGTTCCCTCTTTGGGCTGAAACATATTAAATAGGCTTTTAAAACGTGTTGCTAAATAATGTAGCTATGCTGATGAATACCATGTGACAAGTCAGCTGTGCTGCACATTTGAAGCGCAGTTCATTTTGAAGTTGCAGGTCATTAGGTTGATGCAGAGCGCTAGCTCAAACGTTGGGGAGCTGGTTATACAATGGTCCACACAAAGCAATACTGAAGTAAGTCTGTCCATGTTTATTTGCTTGTTTTCTAAATCATTTGTTGGTTAAATGTTCTAATTTGCAATCCAAAATAAACATGAATATGCACGTGTAATTTGTGTCAAGAGGGGTTAGGTATGAAAAGGGTTAACAGATTATTTTCTATCTCTTATTGGTGCTTGTAAAAGAATAAGAAGAGGAAAAGTGGTAGACGGAAGGGGAGTTAGAAAATGCCATTTGGGGGAGAGCCAAGTGGGTCTGCTAAACGAGTGAATTCTTATGCAAATACATGCTAATTTATGCGCACAAGGCAGTGGCAGTGCCGGAGGCTGCTTTGATTGGCAGTTGCAGGTCTGTGTGTGCTGAGGAAGGGACGTTTGGCTCCCGGTGCCTCAGCAAAGTTGGGCACGGCTGCCTCTCTGTGTTCTACATGCTTTGGATCGACCGCCTGAACACGTCTGTAGCCCATCCTCTCCACCGGACTAGACGTTCCCACCAACCAATGGGGCTCTGATCCAAAAAACTCTCCACACACCAAGAGTTCAACACAGCCAGCTCCAATTCCTCCATGGCTGGAAGCAGCCAGGGCATCATTATAAAATCAATGCCCCAGCTTCATCTTGCCTGGCTTCCTGCACGTGTCTGTGTGTGGGGTAGGATTCAGGGCTTGTTTGTGTTGATTGTGCGGGGTGTTTGCGAATGACAGGCACCGATGCAATGCTATACAGTTTCTAATTTGCTAACAGAGATGCTCCGGGTCAGGGCCTTCCATGGCTTCAGGAGGAAAACGAGCTAAATGAATGGGAAAACTTGTGCCTCACTGCCAGCCTGAGGAAATGTAAATGCCTTTTGTTTCTGTGGCAAGGTGTTGTCAATGCAGAGCAGGGGTACATCTTGATAACAAAAATATATATATATTTCTGAACACAAAGTGAGAGTAATTGGGCAGATGCTGTTTATCATTTGTTGCCTTTTTTTTCATTTTGGTGTTTGCAAGTCAAGAAGATGGAAAACAAATTTAGGCAGGCAAGGATGAAGTCATTACTATGTCTATTACTCAGTCACACAGGCCCCCCGGCCAATAGAAAAACACTTGGAAATCACTAACATAAAATACAATATGTTCTCTAAAAATATTCCACATTTTGCACCACCTCGTAAATATGTGCTGTTGTGATGAGGCTTCCTGGAATGCAACAACAGATTTTTCCCCTTTTCTTTAATGTACTATTTGCAAATAATGCAAACATACTACGGTGTCACAAACATCTCAGTCTAATATGCTGCACGCAAATGTTTTTAAACCAAAGTGACTGATAATTTCTAACCTCCCCCCTCGAGCTCTTCCCACATACTAAAACGAAATTGGTATGTTTTAAGGTCTGCAATTATACCCTCTGCAGAGAACAGGCAGTGAAATGACTCAGTTGGCACCCCCAACACCCTAATCCCACACTCCCCATGCACCCCATCTCAGCGGGAAATAAAGCAAAACCAGTTATGTGGATTTGGAACAGCGCATCCAGCCTTTTGTTTGTCACACCTGGGGACCACAAATGGATTCTCATCATACCGAAGATTGAAAATGTATTCTTATTTTCACCTGGATCCCTCTCTCATATTCCTCTCGAAACATTTCACTCATTTTGCCAGCCCATGAAGTGGCCCCCAAAACTACCCCGCACTGTCCTCACACAACTAATCTCCTGTCGCCGGCATTTGATGACAACAGAGACACGAGGTGATGTTCGCTCATCGCCCGCCGTCAAATGTTGGCTTTTTGAAATGGCATGCGCGCCCTATGCATATTTCATTCCTGAGTTCAATCACTGCAGAAGCAATGAATAATACATCTTTTATTATATTATTGCAAGAGATTTGTAACACTTGAAACAGAATGCAATATGCAGTTTATCTCCGTACATGGTGAACACAAGGTGCTTCCGTGGCGTCTGTCTGCGTCGCCAGGCGAGAGGGAAAGAAAGGAGAACAGAGGAAACAAGCTCGTGTGACTCCTGACAGTCCATCAACCTCCCGGAGCAATTATTTTCCCAGCTGAGGCACTGGATGCAGAAGCCGGCGATGTTCTCTGGGTGGATGCCGAAGCACTTGAACAAAGAGTGTAATATTTTTTATCATGTCTGTGTCTGTGTTGCTTTCTGGCACAACATATTGTCTTTGCAGCTTATGTCAGCATACATTTAGTGTTAATGTCTGTCGCCAAAAGCTGTGTAATTTGTTGTGACATTTTGGGTGTTTTAAGTAGCCGTATCAAACAACAGCATCTTGTCTTGCTCTCATACACTACAATACAAAATCAAATATTTAATATGACAAGTTCTGAGGACTCAGATGTCTGTTCAAACAATCAGTAAAAAAATCACTATAAGAATATCTACTCAGAAAGTATATATTTCCCCCAGAAATAAAGTACAAGACTTTTAGAAGGTGTTGACAAAATCTGGTAAGACTCTGTCCTGCTTACTCATGTGAACTCATGCTTAAAAAGTCTTTATTCTGAAAGTAACATAAAAAGTCAGACTACAGTTTGCAATTGCACAGAAACAATTACATTTTTAGTCATTATGTGAAAAAATTGATGCAACATCTTGAGAAATCAGCCTGCCTAGTAAGTGTGTCCTCCAAGGAGACAACCATCCTAATAATACCACTAAATTAGTTACAAATGACTCAAATCAAATGACTTGATGACAACACAATTTGCGTTTTGGAGGGATCATTGTGCATCCACCATCTCAGTTCCATGAGGAAAGCTGAAAATGTTTTGTGTGAGCAAGGTGACGTACAAACCTGATTTGGTTCCATCAGTTATATCAGGAGGAATGGGTCAACCAACCCTCAAGTTACTGTAAGTAGTATCGTGAAATAATAACAGAAATATTTGACTCAAGTCAAGCTGTTTAAGGGGCAATTTCAGGGAATATATATATCTGACTACTGAACTTCCCAGAAAGTTAAGAAAACATCCAAAAAAAATCTTCATGCTCATTCATCAAATAAAAATAAGGTGGCAGTTTTAACTGACTTAACAGGAAACGCTTAAGTCAGTTACTTAAATGACATTGAGGAAAAAGATGGTATTTTTATATGGCGTGTGTAAATATTAGGTTTCAACACCAAACAAAAAAATGTAATGTTTTCTTTGTCGCATTTTGTTAGATTTTTTAGATTGTAATGCACAAATTCCCCTACATCTGCACACCAATGTAGAAAATCTGGCATTATTAACATCCTCCCCTAATCATCAGATGGCTTTGTTTTGCAGCCATAGCCGAGGTCCATTTTGAAATGTAATTTCCTGGAGTACAGGGTCGAGAGCTGATGCCATTTTATATGGAATAATTGAAGTGTTTTATTTTTATTTATTTTTTCCCTCTCTGTCATGTGTGAGCTGTGCGGTGAGTGTTTGTCATCGGCCTGCCTCATCCTCTTAGAGTTGGAGGGGTGAAAGCTTGCTGAAGGCCCGCAGAAAGCCCTCCAGTCTCTATCGTTTAATTTGACGAGGAGGCGCAAGGTGAGCTGGAAGAGGAAATATGTCTCACTGCTGTTTGCCACTTTAGAGCTCACTCATTGCCTGAGGCTGTTGACCACACCATGTACGGTTTTATGCTACAAACACGTCGCCACACAGCACTTAAATTACATTTGGGCCTTGGCTGGGGTGAGCAAACGCCTGGCCAGAAATCAATGACTGGATACAAGCCTCAGCGGACATGGGAGGGCGTTAGCTTTCATTCCAAGTATTGATGAATGCCAGGTACATTTTAGCAAACTACTGTAGCTCACTGAGTTTTTGTACACTTCCTGTATTTGAGACAAGACTTGCTTTTAGAAATTTACATAAGAGGCTTGAAATTTTTATCTGCAGCCGCAGCAAAAAGACAAGTATCGCTCTGTTTGCATCTCTGTCCACCAATATATTAGGTGGGATAGGGGAAATGTTTAAAAAAAGAATAAGTAGATGGATAAATAAACATTGTAACCCGGCTTTGCTTCGTTGGTCTGTGACTAACTGGATAGCCTTTAAGGTTTAAAAATCCCACAGTGTGAAACAGACTGGAACACATTGAGCTTTGGCGCAGCAGAATAGATTTTCATTTCCTTAATCAACTTTCTTATTCAGCCCCGTTTTTTTTTCTAAGGAATTAATATAGATCAGTGTTAATGGGAGCCAAATACGTGAGTGGCAGCATGCAGAGAGCAGGCTCAGTGGAGGAGAGCAGTCTTTTTCTCCTTCACCAGGAGCAGCATCTGTTGCTCTCCTGCTCCAGCACTATTTACAGATAGCTGTCATTATTTACGCCTGATGAGATTCTATCTAATTTGTCAATCCACAGTGTTCAGGGACAAGGACAACGAGAATGAGCAACAAAGAAGCAACACGAAGGGATGATGTACATTTAAGCTGAAGAGAGTATAAGAATGAATTTCCCCCTGTACATTTTAAAGCGGTGGACAAAGCAAAATGTGTTGGACACAACAAATGCCAATACATACACAGGAATATTCCCAATTGTCAATTTTATATAGGAATTTTATTTCAGAACGGGAGTAAGTGTATCGCTTTTACTCTCTGTTAATCATCTCATACTAATCCATAAGCATTTAGCCAAATTTTTCAAGCTTGCATACCTTCACATGTTTAAAGACACAACATGTACACTGAGATAAGGAGTTCTCAAATTGTTTGGGATTATTTCTCACAATGTTACAGTTCTCCACAGACCTGCCAACACTGAGCAGAT
This sequence comes from Micropoecilia bifurca, assembly GCA_903067075.1. NCBI lineage: Eukaryota > Metazoa > Chordata > Actinopteri > Cyprinodontiformes > Poeciliidae > Micropoecilia > Micropoecilia bifurca. The sequence goes on along the minus strand of CAEGAF010192898.1, from coordinate 13,309 downwards.
TTAACATTATGAACACCTGCCTAACAACGTATGGCTACTTGGACATTACCAAACTAAGGCCTTGAACCTGTGCAGTGGTATCTGGCACTAGGCTGTTATTAGCAGATCCTTTAAGTCCTAAGTTTATGTGAACAGACTTGCTTGTTCAGCACATTCTACAGATACTAATATCTGGGGAATTTGAAAACCACGTCAACACCTCTAGATTTCTTGTACTCCCCAAATTATATTAACATTTTTGTTTCAAGGGTGCATTAATCTGCTAAAACACGAACCACTTTTGATATATCTTGACCACTACAGACTGAAAACACCCCACAAATTTAGAAGTTGTTTTTTTTTATCCTATGCTCACCCAAAAAATGAGGCCTTGTCAAACTTGATCAAATCTTTATACTTATCTATCCTGTTTAAAATGTTTCAACTTGGAGGTCAAAATATTTACTGCCTGCTTAATACATCATACCAAACAGTAGTTGCCATTATGAAAAGGTTATGCATATTTTTCATTAGAACTATCAGTGGTTACAATGGTTTGCCTGATAAGTATAAATATCTTAAGCTTGATGCATTAACTCTGAGCTCTTAGCTTTGAGATTGTTATGCATTTAAATGAAAATGTACATTTCACTCTTGTGCAATTTTAAAAAATATTGAATTCAATTCTGTTTATTTAAAGACCACCAATTCACAACGTATGTGTCAGGACACTTCAGAAAAAAATATAGTCCTTTCACTTTAAAAAGCACATACTTATTATCTGTTTGTGTGTGCATGTGAGGAGAAAAAGAGAAGGGGGAACCGACAAAAAATACAAAACATGTTCCTTGGAATGAAAGTGACAGTGAGACAAAAGAACAAGAAAGAGAAGGAGAAAGTGACAAATGCCACCAGAATAAAATGAGATGACAGAGAGAGGCAAAAAATAAAGAACCAAGGCATGTCGAAAGTGAAATAATAGAGGAAAAGAGGGGGGAAAAAAACAAAGCGCAAGAGAGACTTACAGATGGAGAAAAAAAGGGTGACTTTAAGTGGGATTGGCCGTGGTCACAAAAATGATCTCTCTATGATTGCGATTCTCTTTGCAAATACATATAGTGTCACTTTTAGTTTGCTTCATTCAGGAGATGGATAGTTTTTTTTTCCACAAAAGAACAATATAGATGCAGAAAAAAAGATTGAAAAAAAAATACAAAATTGTCAAATTTAAAGAAAAGACAGCTTTAACTCGTCTAAACTGTCATGTCAACTCATAGTTTACAAATCTTCAAACTAAGTATATATTTAGCTTTTCAAGGCAGACACAATCATGGACATTGCAGCACCGCCTACAGCACATATTGCCTCAAGATAAGCCAGCAAAGTCTTCATCTAAGATTACAGCTTTTCACGTGTTTCATTGGTAAAACAGTAAGTTTTCTGCCTCCACAAACTGACTTATTCAGGTGTCAAACATGCTTTTATAGTCCCAGCAACAGATCATTTCATCTAAAATAGGATGTTTTTCCACAGTCTACATGCAACATACACACATAGTGCACCTCTCCCATTTTGCCAGAGGATAACCCTATGGTGATATAGCCTTGCAGGGTGCATCTATAAGCTCCTTTTTGTCTATTGAACAAAAGCATTTCACTCTGGAAGATTACGGTCAGGGGCGATTAAGATCTCTGCCTCACTGAAGAAGGGGGAAAGGGGAAAAAGGAGACATGCTCTGTGTAACCTCAAAAAGAGAAAGAAGCAAAAGACGGCGGAAGAGATAAAACAGATGAAAACCTTCCCTCACTCCAGAGCCCCCAGCTGCTCAGTGGGTGTGGCAATCCTGTGCATGAGCAGCATCATTGGTTTCTCTGACTTTGAATGGATCTCTTTCTCCTTGTTTGTAACTTTCTCCCGACTGAATCTCCTTGCATCTTCTTTCACCTTACTGCTTTCAAAAACAGATGAAATATCCCTTGTGTGTTTGTCCTTTGCTTTGATCTTTCTACAGTCAAAGTGTTATCAGTTGCACTGTGGCACCAAGTGTTGCATTTCATGATGTTTGAGGCTTAAATTTGAGTATAGTCTTCTATCACACTTGTAAGACTGTCCTGGTGAGTGAGTTCTTTAACAATATGTTTGAAATATCACTTTGAAAATTGCTCTGATCCTTTCTATTATCTAGAGTTTTATGAAGTACCATGACATCAACAACTTTGAGGCGCAATAACTCAGTCAGAAATATGTGAAAGGACTTGAAAGCACGGCATGTAATTTTACAATATAATTCATGTTTCAAAGAACAAGTTATATTTCTCTTGTAGAGCTAACTTCTGCTTAACTTAGATTATGATTAGGGCCACTTGATTGCTTTAGAGATTCAAAGTAGAATAAATGACTTGAACTATATAAGATTTTGAATGACTGAAAAATGTCTGTAAAGGATTCTGTTCATGGTGTTAGTGGACAGGATCTCAAGGAAAAGGAAGGTGTCTGTTTTGGGAAATTCACCCAAACCAGACCCCAGACAGGGTTCCCTTGTAAGTTGTGCAGATAATGTGGTTTAGGTGATGTTTTCAGACCTTGAACTTCACCACAGATTGTAGCAATTCACAACCAAAGTGCAAAATGGCCAGTATCAGGGTCAGCTACTCTAATTCCGAGGCTATGGTTCCCTACCAGAAAAGTGTAGATTACTCCCTGAGGGTATTGGAGTCAAGCAGAGAATGAATGGTGGTATTATGGAGAAGAAAATCGACACAGATCTCCTCTGGAAGTATGTAGGTGTTGCTCAGGTCTGTCATGGGAAAGAGCCAAATGTAAGATTCTAGGTTTTCCAATACATGGTCCAAATCTTGCTTATGGTGGTGAATTATGGATCTAATTGAACGAACATCATGGGTAAAAGAGTTAGCAATGAGTTTCCTTGGCAAGATGATTGGACTTAGCATTTGAGACAAATTGAGGAACTCCCTTATTTCCGGGCAGCTCAAAATAGAGCCAGTTTTTCTTCAAATCAAAGGAGTCATTTGAGGTGTCTGATCAAAGTGCCTCCTAGAAACATCCTCTTGGAAGTTGTTCAGGTGTGTTCTTATTAGGAAAAAACCACAAACCCACTGGTATTCAGAGGGTATTAGTTTAAATCCTTTTTTACAGCACTCTATAAGTTCAATCATGCTATTTGTGACCCAAACAAATTTTACCTATATTAAGCTTCACGCATCAAAGGTAGGTTTACTGTATACTTTTCCATTATTTTGCTAAATGTTCCTATGATGCACATCACAAGCAAAAGTAAGATGCCAAATGTCAGTATTGGTGAGAAGATTAATACTCTGCCCTGAAATGTCACAAGTAAAAATGTGGATGCTGCAAACCACAGATTCCACCGAGTCGAATTTAAAATTTGCCATAGCAAGGATCATTTTCTGTTAAGCTTACCAACAAGCATGCTCTCTTACTATTACTTGGATCCAATACTTTCTCCTACATAGCCATCTCTCCCTAAAAAAAAATTTCTGCTCCAATTTGGTAGAATCTTGAGATCCTTAAATTAAAGTCTCCAAAATAAAACAGAAATTAAAGATAAAAATAATAAGAAAACTACCATTAACCCATTTTATTCTTTCTGCCTCTTCTTGTTTCATTCTAAGTTACTTTATGTTAGACACATTTTCTGCCACTTAGGATCACTATGTGGCCAAAACATCCACTTTAAAGCCTTAATCAAGAAAAGAACAATGCCATTTAAGTAACTTGAGAAGGCCATTACATTTTATTGTCGTCTTGATAGAAGTATACAATGAACAAGACAAGGACTTTGGTGAGCATCTATAGATGTTGTTTATTAGAAGAAGAGATCTTAAAAATGGTTTTGTGTCTATTAACTATGTCCACGGGAGCCTATAGTGTAAATAATCACAACTGATTTAATCTTACTAGAACGTGTAGAACTATGTTTATTATTTTCTCACTGAATGTATTTAAGCCATTTGCCACTTGGTTTAAATTAAATTATGCAAACTTGCAGCACCATACATTGTTCCAGATTCCAATTTATCAGGAAAATATCTGCATGTTCTGAAAAACAAAAACTTGAAGTGGAATGGAATAAGGTCAGATCATCACACAACATGAGTAGTTTGTCTCAAAAAATGTCCCTTTCCGGAGTAGTTTGTGTTTTAACTGGAGTTCGCAGTCCGTTTTCTGCTCTCTCTCAGTGCAAGGAGGCCATATGGCAAACAACCCCTTACTTGTGTGTGCTCCTCCACCTCCCATCTCTACTCTGTTCAACACACACTCACTCATACAGGGAAATGGGATGAGCAAAACTACAGGGTAGCACTGGCGTCTGGTATAATACGGTATTGCTGGGTGGGTGACCATAGCAGATGTCTCTCTGTTTCCCTCTCTGCCCCTCATACCCAACACTCCCAGCAGTACTCTGTGTCAAGGCAGGCCAGTGAACCACTCTGGGCACTGTAACACTCCACAATGAATAAAACCTATCCACTCACTTGTTATCTATTGAGAATAAGCATCTCTGTGGTGTCGGCAAGATGGGGTCAGAGTTGGCCAGTAACGAGGAGCAGTGGCGCAAGCAAAGAGCAGACAATAAATCTTTCCTGTGCTTATGGACCCAAAAAAAAAACCAACTCACTGGAGCTTGTTTTATCAAATAGTCCAGGTTGACCTCAAAAGTGCATTAATGCAGATTTCATATGCAAATTTTATTAGAATAAAGGGGCGGCAACCATGGTGCTGATGGCAATACAAAGAATGGGAATGGGTTAAAATGCAAGAAAAGGCTATCCTGGCCTGAGTTTTCAGATGTTCATTTATGCTTTTTGATGCATGGTAGTCACCACAGAGGACAGCTATTCAAAAGCCATTTTCTTCTGTGTGTGGTTGTTAATTGTATACAAGGCACTGTGTTGGACTGTAGTGAACCATTTTATACACCACCTTCTTGTACTGCATAAAAAATCCAAATACATAAGTCAGCTAAACATACTCAGCACCTTAAGAAAATCTTGCCATTAGTTAACAACTAAGAGCAACTCCACCTGTTACAATGTTTTGTCAACATTGCAATAATCATAATGTCCACTGTTGTTAGCACTTTATAAGCACAAAAAGGAACAAGTAGGAAATCAGAAATGTAAGTCAATTGAGGATGATGGTAGGTCCATTTGCTGTGAATATCACTCATAGTTGTAAAAATTGGGATGTACAAAACTCAAAGGCAGTAGAGTTATGGATGCTGGACCAGCTAAAGATATTGAGGAAGCAAAGATTTGCCAGCTAACAAAACTCAAGAGGAAACAATAGCAAACTGGTTCAAAAAGAACATGCTCTGGTTTGGGAGCTGGTTTTTGTGCTTCTTGGTTACACTGACAGATAACATAAAAAAAAATCTTAAAATAGTTTATTCTAATTCATGCATCAAATGGCTAATTGCAGTTAAATGCAAATATAGCAAAGGAAACAATTAAGTACAATCATTATTACTATTACAAGGGAATTTTTTACATAATGAAATACATTTGCCTAGTAGGCCAGTTTGAAGCCCCTAGTAGAAAAATATTAAACTGAATGCTTTGACACAACTGTCAAACTTGGATCAGAGACACACATGTTTTGTCCTCAGATTATTGAACTATTTATGCTGCTTTTGGAGTTCAAATTGCATTTCAAACTGATGAGTAAACAAACCCGTAGAGATAAAGGCATCTGGTGTGAGAACTGTCTTTGTGGCATCGGTGTCTACAGCGCGTCAAATTGTCGTTAGCAGATGGTTGCAGCATAGTTCCCCCATAAGGCAACCTGCTTTAGACTGTTCCCCAGAGATGTGCAACCAAAATGTTAAAATAGCAAAAAGCTTTTGTTTTTTCATCTAAATCGCCTTTAAATCTTGGTTTCCATTGCTACGAACGTCAAAACCGTGCCTTCGAAACATCATCAAACTTCACTGGAAAGACTGGTGGTAGAATGCCAACATGAAACAATGGATGAAGGGGTAACAAAGAAAAAGACTATTGGAGGCATCTATTGCCTTTGTTGGCACATAAACACTCATGATTCATGGCTAAGGTCAAAAGAATCGGACAGGGCCAGACTAAAGCTTCCTGGTGGCGAATGGTTAGTCTTTGATCAGACTTTCTTGTCATTTCTGCTGTGAAGGTGACCTAGACAGCTCAACCCCAAAGACTCCCGGGTGTCTTTGGTTTTAGAGCAGTTGTTGGAAAGCATTCATCTTCTCTATTCAACCTTCAAAACAAAACTGGAGGAAATCTTAACTTTCTGACCATGTCAACCTCTTAACATGAGGTCATGATCTCATGTATTCAAGCAAAGCTTTTCAAAGCCTTAGCATGTTCTTGATGAAGGCCTATCACAAAGATGGAGAGACACACACAAAGAGTATTGAGATGAGAGACTTACAAAGCAGCACAGCCACACTATGGTGCCCTTTGCGGTAACCCTGGGTCCAATCGGTATGATTCCATGTTAAGCAATCTGCTCTTTTTCTCAGTCTCCCTGTTTTTGCTTTTCAACTAAAGCAAAATAAGCTGACACTCAAGTTAATTAAGATTTTAATCCAGGGTGAAAGTGTCAGTGCAAAACCTTCTAACAAAGGCAAATTCAGGCACATCAAGACAAGAGTGAAAAAGGGAATTTGGATATACACTATTCATCACGTAATGTCCCATTCGCCGACCCATGGGTCAGATTAAGTCATTCACTTTGCTTAAAGATCAGAAATATCTTAACAAGAGGCCTGTTTTCACCACGTAAAACAGCTCAATGCCATCTATAGCTGAAGTGATGAGTTCATTCCCAAACACAAAATGCGTAATCAAAAGCCATGTCTGATGTTGTAAACATGAGGAAACAAATTACTTGCGATAGAAGGGGAGCGACAACCCATGACTGACTAGAGGAGAAGACGGATGAAATTGACTTGGAGACATTTGAATGCCTTTTACGTCTCAAAAATTCTCTCACAACTTCAAAATAGGACAGCTTGCCACACTTCTATTTGGAGATGAAATATGAGCCTGCACAGAGACTGATTTTCTCCTCATGCTTTTCCATTTAGTTCTGAATCAGATTTGAGGAACTTTTCTCTATCAACGTGTCCCTGGGTTCAGGGCAGGCAAGATGAGGACCTTCAGAGAAATGAAGTTGGATTGAAAATACGAGCCATCCGTCCCACTGGCCTGATATCAGATCAGGCAGCAGCCTGCTGGAGAGGCAGGGGCCTATCCCGTATTAGGAGGGTTCACCTACGTGGCAGGGTGTGTATGGCGGAATAAGTGGGACATCTCCCAGCAGGCTGTGAGAGCACTGGCCAATAAATGATAAAAGAGCAGGACTAGTCCCCACGCTGCCTTATTGAAGTTTACCTTTGTACATTTACACCGAATCCCAATTTGCCATCCCTGCATTTTTTTAAGATTATAACATTGGCCCTCTGGAAGTCTGGGGACCATCAGACATATCTAGAACATTTCTTAGCTGTCTGGCCTTTATCAGCAAAGATAAAGGAGATTAAATTGAGCCTTAGGAAATGTACTGCAAAAAACAAAAAAAAGTCTGTAACATGTGCCTCAGATGACTATCTGAAGACTGAGCGAGCTCTTATGCATATACAAAATATTGAAGAGAAATTGGTGTTCAAATCTGACGGGGCAGTTTTAGCTGAAACCTCCGTAGAGACACTTTACAGGCTCTTGGCCTAAGATTAAAGGCCCTGGATCATCTTTAATTAGATAAGATTGGCAATTTTTTTTGCAGATGAAACAACTTTCTCATATTGCTCTGATGAGCAAAATGTTTAATTATACAGTTATTAAGCTTTTATACCCCCTGGTGAGGCCCATAGATGGCTATAGGTATGGCATGGGAATGGGATATAATTTGATGGATACAGTATTGTTTCCTTTACTTACTTTAATTCTTGTACTATTGTGTATAGATTGGAATTCACCTTGCCCCAGATTCTCAATTTAAATTAGTTACACAATCTGACTTGAACATGTGAACACATTAATTTGAATTCATTTTAAACTTTAAACTCCCTTGCATCCATATCTGACTGTATGCTCAGGATCATAGTCTTGCTGGAAGGTAGAGTATTTAAACAAAAGCATCACCCGCTGGTAATGCTTTTGTTTTTTTATTTTTCCCAGGGCTTCCCGCTATTAGTCACGGTCTACTGTGATATAAACTCTGAACAGTTTTCCTGTTTCTGTTGGGGAAAAAAGTAAAACATTCCCACAGCATGTTACTGCCACCATTGCTTTGCTGAGCAAATGCTGCATTCATGGTGATGTGCCATGCTACCTCTCTGCAACAAATATATGCAAGTTTGTGACTAGATAACGATGTAATTTCTTATAGCTTTCTTGGAATATATTTATTCCATTTTATTGTTTTTTTGTTTTTGTTTTTTTTTCCCTAACATCTAACGCTTGTAAGCAACTGTATTTAATTATAAGAGTATGACGGTTAAAGGCTCATGCATGGCATTAGCTTGGTGTTTTCAACTCTAAAAATGAAAACCATAGACACTTTTTTATTAATTGGGTAAACTTAGAGCAAATGTTCAAGTAGGAACACATTACTTTTGCATGATTAAAGCTGAGAAGGCATAAGCTTGATAATACTCTGACCTTACAGGCTGACCGGAAAAACCTTAATCATATTTACTTCGATTTCAGAAATAAGCACTTTAACTTAACTCGGATATGCAAATCCTACCTCATAGCAGCGCCTAAAAGACAAACTCTCTGTGATGTGTGTTTTGCTGTTAAGTTCAGCTCAATACCTTTCCACTTAATATGCTGCCAAGTTAATCAACACTGGTTGAAATCCGAGAGATCACAGACACTTTAGCTCCTGATGCGGCTGATGTTCCTCAAAGGCAATGGCTGATGGATCTCCTGTGTTCATTATGGAGAAAAAGAGTTCTCTTTAATCAGCCTGGGAGTCACTCATCATGAAGACGGGCTACCATGCATGTATGCACGTGCACGAATATGCACGGTTAGGGGTGCTTCACCACTCGTTTACAGTGGGTTATCCCTGCAGTAAAGCTTATAAAAAGGAAAGAAAATAACCTTCTGCTGTGCAATCATAGTATAAACATTCAAAGCATGAAAATATCTATAGATGATCTTTAAAAGTTTACTTTTTTACAGTAGAAAGCTGCCTGGAAAGTTAAATGTGAAGCTTTGTCACTCAGAGTTAGCTCTGACAAGTAAGTTAGCTGCTACAGGCAATCTATGTATGCCAGAGCATTAGCGGGCAGTTTACACTTATAATAGACTGGGGGATGTTGGGGATCAATAAAATGCAGTTAAATACATGCATCTTTGGTTCTGTGCTGTGTCACAGTTAAGGCGGCTGTTTTGGAGTTTGTGTTTGTGTATGCATTTGTGTGTGCATGCATGCCAATCTCTCTGGCTCGTAGACAGGCGTACACAGATTTAATCACTCCCCAGGCATAGTGTGGGGGAGGTAGAGGAGGTTGTGAGGCAGATAGGAACAGACAAATGCGACAAGGCGAAAGAAGGAGGGAGCACGATCGTCCTGGATGCCAGCTCTACTAAACAATAAATACAGATTTGTACGAATGGTGCCATAAGGTGCATCTGCAAATGTACATTAAAGCACTGCATTTGCGTACCAACTTATCTTTTATATATATATATATTTTTTTTTATTTCATATTCCCCATCTTGGTATTTCAGGCATACTGTAGAGTAGCTGTTTGCCTAAATGTGCCACGGCATTGTGTGTGTGTGTGTGTGTGTGTGTGTGTGTGTGTGTGTGTGTGTGTGTGTGTGTGTGTGTGTGTGTGTGTGTGTGCTACAATCTTTCAGATAATCACCAGATCAAACTGTATATCATATGTGGATTCCACATGTGATATTCTGTCTGGTTAAATAGGTTGTTTACTGCATGCAACCTTGCCTTTGTGAGTGTAGAGCTGTGTTTGTGTGCAGACTGAATGCATGCACAGTATACTTTAAGTTTCAGCTGGAGGTCACTAACAGAACAGGGTGGCAATGGGTTTGGGAGGTAAGGAAGTTCTGTAATCTCAGAATGTTTAACTCAATAAAATAAATGTCACTCTGCTCTAAGTAGACTTCTATCCCATCATTGACTTAATGAGAGACAAGACTGTGGCAACAAGATGTTAAGATCACTGATTGGCTCTGCATCAAGACAAGAATGAAAGAAAATATTTGGAGACGCTTGTTATTCTTATCAGTGCTGTAGGAATAAATGTTTGAATGAAGATTCAAAGATTCAAACAAAGATATGTTTGATTCCAACAAAGCTACACCACTTCAAGGAGACAAACACTGTGTAAGTGTCTGTATAATTTCCAACTTAATTTTTTCTAGTCTCCTTTCACCTTTATTTACCTCTACAGTCGTTTTATGTGAAGGGAAAACATTTTCTATCTCACAAGCTGTCTTTATGAAGTTAAGCACTGCTGGATCTCCAAGTCTTGCTTAAAACCTTGATTAGCATCCTGGTGGATATGCAGAGGAAAAATAAGATAAGGTATAAAAATAATGTTTAGCTTGGTGTGTCTTAAAAATACTATTGATGCATTCTGAAAGGCTTCAACGGGATTTAAATTTTGCCTGAAAAACATTTTAACTTGACCTGGAATGAAAGATAAAATAATACATAAATAAACAATAAGATCATCTTTAATTAATTATCACCCACACAATGTTTACATGTTACCCATGTTGAGTGTTTCCATGAGGACACTGATCTTCATAGACACACCTATGTGTCCATGTGTGTCCATGAGGACACACAGCCATAAGGACATGATCCTTATACCATGTATCCTTAAGGGGATACATGGTAAAAGCTTTATTTGTAAAAATGTTTCTCCACTAATGTCTTTCATTAATTAAATGATTGTGGAAAATACCACATGGTTAACATTTTGTTTATTGTTTTAAGGCTTTGCAGTTGGTACTACTGCATTATGGCATCTTGCATATCACTTGCATCATCTCACCTCAGTCAGAGCATAGAGGTCCTCAGGTTACATGCTGTTGGCTGATTTTTAAATAGATAGACTGATTTTTATTTGTATTGGTTTTTATTATTATTATTTACAATTTTAACACAATGCACAGCTACAAATTATACTTAAATATTTTACTAATATTTTACATGACTTGACTATACTTCCTTTGAGAACTAAGTCCATAAAGAATTCAACTTTCGAAAACAAAAGTGGTTTAACAAAAAAATGATTAAATTCAAAACGCAAACAAAATTAGATATACATCGCTTCAGGGATCAGTTTTCATTCTTACTGCTTTGGAGACAGTTTTGTATTCACTTTCTGCAGAAAGACAGATTTCATTTGGGCATTAGCATTCTTTTCAGGATGACCAGATGCTGTTACCTGCTCCAGCCTACTACATAGTAATCTGAACAATTACATTAAGAAAATCTTTGTAGCTTTGAGATTATAGTGCAAACATTAAGGAGGAGTTGGTTGAAAATCTATGCTGGAATTGTAGCCAATGCCTCTTTCTCACCACTGGTATGATGATACATAGCCACTCCCAAACCCTTGCGCTTCCTTTCTCAAGTTAATCAATTAATGTTTGAAAACTAAAAATGACTATAGAGCGTATACACACTTGAACCTTGCAAGGTAACAAAATAAAATAATAATCGGACAACAAAAAAAAAAAATTAACACAGACACCATGAAATCAACAAAATGCTCCCCTCTCTTTTTTTTCTGATTCTCTCTCCCATAGCTGTTGGTGGGGTAGTACCAGTGTGTGACAGAATCAGACCATATGATTAATCAGGACACAGTGTGACAATAAGGACCAGTGGAAGAAAGATTACCAACATAGACACATGTACGTACACACTCAAATTATTGGGAGTATTTAAACTGGAATATACCGAAGACATAAAATAGGAAAATGAAAGTAAAGGAAAGGTTGGCAGTTGTATTTAGTTTTTTTTCATTAAAAGTCATCTCCCCTAGTCTTGGTTTTCTGACACGGCAGACTTGCAGGGTGAGAAAGGAGCTTAAAGAGTGACCTGGGATCCTCCCAGTGAAATGTCTCTAATCAGCCTCGGGGGGTTTAGCATCCTCCCTGGGTTCTGGCTGAGCCGGGAGCCGTGGCCTGGCACACTGCAAGGCTGACAGACTCACTTCCCAGACATCAATACCCAGACTTCTTTTAAAGTGTGACACGTTGAGAGGCTGACAAGGAATTCTACTTCTGAATTCCCAGAGAAGAGTTTTTTTTATTTTTTAACGTGACTTTCTGGTGAAACTGGCTGACACACAGTGCGTGACTGAACATCCTATGTGGTTATGAGCGTATGTTGCTTTAGATTACATCAGCCATACCTTCATCACGCTTGAGAAGAGGGTAGAGGAGGGAGATGAGAAGAGGACGGGCATGTTCAATATATGGCCAAACAACGCCACTATTGTTCTAAAAGTACATAAGCATTTATGCTAAACCTTTGCTTTTCTAGCATCTACAGCCATAATTGCCAGAGATTTGCATCTATAAAAATATATAAGCATCTAAAAAATGCATATATCTTTTCAAAATAATTCACAATAAAATATTTGAAAAAGTCATATAATCTAGGGGAGCAAATGTTTAAAAAGTGAATGCCATAACTACCTCTTTCAGAGTTGTTTCTGTCACTGCAAAGCTATATTTGCCATTCATCCTCTCTGACATCTGGCACCGACCGAGTAAAGCTCAGCGCAGATCAGCTCTGTAGCTTTAGGGGAGGTCAGCAACTGGGGCCTGAGTAGTGGGCCATCAGGGAGGCTGTTCTGCATACTGAGCAGCCTGATTAGGCAGAGGAGCAGGGGGGGACTACAGAAGGACAGTGGGAAGATAGGCATGGCAGCATACACCCCTGCAGCTTCTTGCCTCCAAAGACTAGGTAACCAATGAAAACTCACAAGCCGTACACAAACAGTTATTTAAACTGCTTTGTTCTGGTTTTAATGTATTCCATATATGCATCATAAGCTTGTAAAAGCCATATAGCACTGCAGTAAGATTCAGATTGTTCACTTTGATAGCCACATTATGGGCAATTTATCAGTACCAAATTATTACAAAAAATAAGGTGTAAAAACTTTTAATAATTTGTAATGTCATACTTTAACGTTTAACGTTCCTCCAACAAGATTCTAGAGACAGTTCCAGAGTGACTCTGATTGAATAAAGTGCAGAATAACACCATGCAACCCCTCACCCACCTGTTGTTGTAGGTGGTTATCTGG